>CAUYLG010016205.1:0-35853 GCA_963573385.1 Cacajao melanocephalus
CTGTAGGAGGAGAGGCATTCTGATTTCGGGTGTTCTCAGCCTTTTTGCACTGGTTTCTTCCCATTTTTGTGGATTTATCCACCTGTCGTCTTTGTAATTGCCGACTTTCAGATTGGGTCTGAGAGAACGTCCGGCTTGTTGGTGATGAAGTTTTTTCTGTTTCTTAGTTTTCCTTTGGCGGATGCCCCTTCCCCACAGAGCTTGGCCTTCCCGGGTTCAGTTGTGCTTACTGTGAAACTCTCAGTCCTCAGCGCTTCCAATTGCTGTTCTCCTTGTGGGGATGGGACCAGCCAAGCCGACTCAAAGGGCACCCAGTCGCGTATACTCCACACTGAGAAGCTCTGCACCACGCCAGGGCGCCGGCAAAACAACTGCGCCGGCCAAAAGAGTCGCGCTGGTGACACGTATGGCTCCTCCACCGGGAATCTCCCAGTTTGTGAGCCACAGAAATTCGTCTGAAATTGCGGCGTCCACTCGCTCTCTGTGCTTTCACTGGAGCTACAATCCTGAGCTGTTGTTAATCGGCCATCTTGGATCTCTCCGCCCTGAATTAATTTGTAGATTAATGTGCAGTTGTAAGAAATATTGGGAGATCCCATATACCCTTCACCCAGTTTTCCCCAAATGTAACATGTTGCATAATAATAATCAGGGAATTGACATTCCTATAATCCACCCACCTTTTTCAGATTTCACCACTGTAGAAGTACGCATTTGTGTGCGTGTGTGTGTGTGTGTGTGTGTGTGTATTTAGTTCAACCAAATTTTATCACATATAGATTTGTGGAACCACCCCACCATAGTCATGACACAGAACAGTTCCATTAGAATAATGTTAACTTTTACAGGAAAAAAAACAAAAATAACCTCAGCATCCAACATTGGGAAGTTGGTTACATAAATTATGCTACAGTTATAGAGTAAGATATTTAGTCATATAAATGGTGAATACATCAACATTAAAAAAGTTTATAGCCCAGGTGTGGTGGCTCATGCCTGTAATCCCAGCACTTTGGGAGGCTGAGGCAGGCAGATCACGAGGTCAAGAGATTGAGACCATCCTGGCCAACATGGTGAAACCCTGTCTCTACTAAATATACAAAAACTAGTCGGGTGTGGGGGCATGCGCCTGTAATTCCAGCTACCTGGGAGGCTGAGGCAGGAGAATCATTTGAACCCAGGGGGCAGAGGCTGCAGTGAGCCGAGATTGTGCCACTGCACTCCAGCCTGAGCAACGGAGCAAGACTCAGTCTCAAAAAATAAGAAGAGGAAGAAAGACAAGAGCTCATTAGCTCTCTGCTGTATGAGGACATAGGAAGAAGGCAGTCATCTGCAAGCCAGGGAGGGCAACTCACCAGAAGCCTCCTCAGCTGGCACCTTGATTATGAACTTTCCAGTCTCCAGAACTGGGAGAAATAAAAGTCCATTGTTTAAGCCACACCTTCTATGGCATTATGTTATGGCAGCCCAAACAGACTAAGACAGCCTGTTTCCCAAAGAGCAAGGTAATAGGGGGTGTGAATGTAAACAGAAGTAGGGGAAAGCCCCTGATAAATCAAAACAAAAACCAACAAAACCCAGATAAAAGTAGTGACTCAAGAAAGTGCCAAGTGACAGCGCCCTGGGGGAGGTAATTCCCTTGTTTACATGAAGGGTCCAGGGATCCAGGGGCTGTGGCCTAGCTCTCTTCCCAGCCACCCAAAACAGCTCCGAGGTGTCTTATAGGCTCTGCAGCTCCTGAATTTTGAACTGGGTGGAGCAAGAAGGTGAGGGTACCTCTTAGGCCTCACCTTTATTTGTCAAAGACAAGGAGACCAGGCAGTGGCAAGGCCTGGGACTGGGGACTGGGGACATAGGCAGTCAGGTCACCCTTGCCACTTCCAGCCTCACCTTGCAGCTCTGCAATGCAGAAGGCAGAGGAAGTGGGTGTGAAGAGTGAGAGAAAGGCTGGGTGGAGCATTCCTCCATCTAACAGCTGCTCAGGCAGCCACCCATGGGAGAAAATAAGGCAGAATCTGGGTCTGGAATCTGCCTGCCTGCACCAGGGACCCCTCTGCCAGGAGACTGTGCCCTATCTGATAAGAGTAGTGGCCTAGGAGTCAGCTATTTGAGTCTTAGTCCACCTATGCCTCAAAGAAGCGTAGTTTGGCAAACCCAATTTGATAAAAGGAACATTATGATACAGGAAATATTTTGTTAGAATTGAGTCAAAATATAGAATCACTGTTTTTTTAAAAAATTACCAGGCAAGTTGTGAAAGACATACCCAGTGCTTACTTTCCTGATGTTCACCCTACACCTGAGTTTCATTCCACTGTTGACGGTGACTCCATTCTTAGTTTAAACCATACCTCTGATAACCTCTCCACTGCAAATCATTCCTGATTTCCAGAGGTGAGAGCTGGCATTGGGTGGGGCTCAGAGGGGAAGGAAAAATGTCTGCTTTGCATATACCACTTGATGATTAAAAAGTGTTATCAACTTAATAATTTGGCTTTTAGGACAAACGTCCTTCTGAATAGTGTTCTTTCAATGCATTCATAATTGAATGGTTTCTTTAAAATCTGCTAAAGGTGCCGGGCACGGTGGCTCATGCCTGTAATCCCAGCACTTTGGGAGGCTGAGGTAGGCAGATCACCTGAGGTCGGGAGTTTGAGACCAGCCTGACCAACATGGAGAAACCCTGTTGCTATTAAAAATACAAAATTAGGGCGTGGTGGCACATGCCTATAATCCCAGCTACTCAGGAGGCCGAGGCAGGAGGATCGCTTGAACCCAGGAGGCGGAGGTTGCAGTGAGCCAAGATTGTGCTATTGCACTCCAGCCTGAGCAACAACAGCAAAAAACTCTGTCCAAAAAAAAAAAAAAATCTGCTAAAGGTATTCCAAGTGCTTTCTAAACAAAGTGAGAGATCTTAGACAAGGATCCCAGTTTTAAAAAAAGAAAAAAAGAGGTCCCAGAGGGGAAAAGAAAAAGGCAACTTCATCCCAGAAGAAATACTCTGGTATTTATGAGTTTTTATGAGGCTATGGGTAGTCTGTCTGCCTGGAATTCTGTCCTTTGGGGTACTTCTGCCATCCCACGTGGTTGTGGTAAACAGTCACAGCACCATGCCTGCCTTGGCTGTAAGAGGTAGGCCGTGGCACAGGTATCTCAGTATCTCTCTCCTGTCCACATGATCCTAAAAGCAGACTGACCCCACAAGCAGGTTGTGGCTGTGTTGGTCTGTTTTCTTTTGCTATAACTGAATACCTGAGACTGGGTAATTTATAAGCGTTGGGGAGTCCAACGTTTAGGGGCTGCATCCAGTGAGGACCTTCTTGCTAGTGGGGACCCTCTGCAGAGTCCCAAGGTGTTGCAGGGTATCATATGGTGAGGGGGCACACTAGAAATGGCCACACTGGCTTTTATAACAGACCCACTCTTGTGATAACAAATTCACTCCCTCAATAATCCGTTAATCCATTAATCCATGAGTGGGTTAATCCATTCATGAGAGCAGAGCCCTTACAACTAAATCACCTCCTAAAGGTTCCACCTGTCAGTACTGCTGCATGGGGGGCAGTTTCCAACACATGAACTTTTGGGAGACACATTCAAACCAGAGCATGGCCTCTTTCCATGGGGTCTGATAATACGGTCCCTGGGAGAGAATGTCTCTGGGTCTTCCTCTGGGACCGTGGACTGCAGGATGTTGGGAGCCTAGAGCTGCTGGTGGCCATCTTGCCACCGTGTTGACAGTCAGCAAGCCCACTTCAAACTTCCTAAGCCAATACATTCCCTTTTTACTTAACTTGGATCAAGTCTGTTTTCTGGCAGTCACAACTAACAGACCCCAAACACATTGTTTTCACACGTATGGGGATCCCAAGTCTGCTTAAAGGGAAGCCTGCTTATTGACAGCCCCTGCCCACTTACCCAGAGCCCACAGTCAGACATTCCACTCAGGAAAGAGATCCTATTGTAAAGAAAAACTCTCTCACTTCAGAGGAAACCTGTACCAGCTGTCCTTTTCTACTAATTAACCAAATCCTCTATTTCTAAAAGTCTCTCTATGAAAAAGAGATGCATATCTAGGCACCCATATTGGTGAAGTATCTGACCCAAAGTTTCCAGAAATAAAGGACTGACATACAGACTGCCTATCAGATCTTTAACCAACAGAACTGCATGCTGGAAGACAAAGGAGTGAGGTCTTCAATATTCTGAGGGGAAAAAATGAATTCATACCTAGAATTCTCTACTCAGCCAAATGAGCATGTATAAGCCACATTGATGGAATTGAATTGGCCGGGGAGATGTGTTCCTCAGGAAGTCTTCTGTGTTAAGAGGGAACCAGGGTGCACAATGAAGCCTGATAGGTGATGCACAAAAGAGAAGTAAAACTAACAAATCCGAGGAATAGATCAGCTGCTTCTGGCAGGAGGGAGAGGATGCTGGCGGAGTTTGCACAGGCGTGCAGGGAAGGTTCATTAGAGGAGAGTCAGCAGCAATGCTGGAACAGAGGGGAAGAACAGACTTGGTGGAGAGAAGAGGTGAGAGGGTATTTAAGAGACTGCAGGCAGGGCATGGAGGCTCACACCTGTAATCCCAGCACTTGTGAAGGCTGAGGCTGGAGGATTGCTTGAGGCCAGGAGTTCCAGGCCAGCCTAGGCAGCATAGCCAGACCTTATCTCTAACAAACAAAACAAAAAAAAACGCTGGATGTAGTGGTACATGCCTATAGTCTTAGCTACTTGAGAGGCTGAGGTGGGAGGATCACTTGAGCCAGAAGTTCAAGGCTTCAGTGAGCTCTGATTGCACCACTGCACTCCAGCCTGGGCAACAGAGCAAGACCCTGTCTCTAAAAAAAATAAAATAAATAAAAAATAAGCCAGGTGCAGTGGCTCATGACTGTAATCCCAGCACTTTGGGAGGCTGAGGCGGGATCACTTGAGCCCAGGAGTTTGAGACCAGCCTGAGCAACATGGCAAAATCCTGCCACTACTAAATAAATAAACAAATAAAAATAAATTTGGCCAGGTGTGGTGGCATGCCCCTATAGTTCCAGCTACTCAGGGGGCTGAGATGGGAGGATCACTTGAGCCCAAGAGGCTGAGGCTGCAGTGAGCTGTGATCTTGCCACTGCCCTGCAGCCTGAGTGACAGAGTGAGACCCTGTTTCAAAGAGAGAGAGAGAGAGAGAGAGAGACACTATGGCCTATTCCAGAGCTCAAAAGCAGGAGGGAATCCTCAAGCACTGGGAGGAGAAGATGGGTGTGCATGGCAGAAAAGAATGCAAGCTAACACCTGTAATCCCAGCACTTTGGGAGGTTGAGGCAGACAAATCACGAGGTCAGGAGTTCAAGACCAGCCTGGCCAACATGGTGAAAGCCCGTTTCTACTAAAAATACAAAAAACTTAGCTGGGCATGGTGGTGGGCACCTGTAATCCCAGCTACTCGGGAGACTGAGGGAGGAGAATCGCTTGAACCCGGGAGGTGGAGGTTGCAGGGAGCCAAGACCACACCATTGCACTCCAGCCTGGGCAATAGAGCAAGACTGTCTCAAAAAAAAAAAAAAAAGTGCAAGCTAAAGGATAATCAGAAAAAAATAGGCTGCTGAAGTGAAACTGACTCATGCCTCAGTATCTTCAATCCTAAAATCAGGATACTGGTAGTACCTACCTCAGAAAACTGTTAGTATAATTACATGAAATAATATATCTAAGATACTTAGCTTAATGCTGGGAACAAGTAAAATTCAGTAAGTATCACCTCTTATTAAATAAGTTGTCCCAGATCACACAGCTAGTAAGTGGGTAACTAGGATTTGAATAGAATAACTTTTCTGACTCCAAAGCCCAGCTGGCCTCTTTACGACTGTACTCTAGTGAGTAATACCTATCATTTACTGAGCACAGTGCTCCATGCTCTACAACAGTTATCTCATTTAATGCTTATCACCTCCCTGAGCTGAGCATGACTATCTTACACAACAGGAAATCGAGCATTGTTTTGCTCCCTTGCCCAGGTTCACCTGCCTGGCTCCAGTGTCCTCTTCCCAACAGCACAGTGGAGTCAGGAGGTTTGGGTCCCAGCCCACATCTGCCACAGATCAACCTGCATCGCTGAGCCTCAGTTTCCTCATTTTTTAAATAACAGATGCTGGTACAGAGAATGATCTCTGGGGGTTCTTTTTTTTTGAGTTGGAGTCTCATTCTGTTGCCCAGGCTGTAGTGTAGTGGCACGATCTAGGCTCACTGCAACGTCTGCCTGCCGAGTTCAAGTGATTCTCCTGCTTCAGCCTCCTGAGTAGCTGGGATTACAGGTGTGCACCACCACACTTGGCTAATTTTTATATTTTTAGTAGAGAGATGGGGTTTCGCCATGTTGGGCAGACTGGTCTCAAGCTCCTGGCCTCAAGTGATCCACCTGTGTTGGCTTTCCAAAGTTCTGGGATTATAGGCATAAACCACTGTGCTCAGCCAATCTCTAGGTTCCCTTTAAGCTCTACTGTTCTAGGAGGGTATATTCAATGAAATCAGACACTGCTCCAGGTAGGAGAGAGGGAACCTGAGTCAGACAGGATCCCTATCCCCATCTGACTGCACAACATCCAACAACAGAGATCCAGAGGCGCCGAGGGTGGAGTCCAGGTCTCTAAAGTGTTAGTCATCGTCTGTTCCCACTCCCCAGGGACCAGCAGGGATGTGATCCAATTATACTGAATTGATGAGGGACCTCCAGGGTGATGAAAGGGAGAGGGGATATCAGAGGACACGATGGGAGATCGAAATCATTCAGCCTGGTGAAGAGAATCCAGGAAGGACTTGCCTTCAAGTCTCCAGTGAGTGTGGTGGCTGGCAGGGTGATAACAAGAGGCCAAAGCTCAGGGTACTGGGCCCTGGTTTCTAGGCCTGGCTCTGCCACTAAAAGCAGTATGATCTTTGTTTGACAAGTTATTTCTCACATGAGTACTGGCCTGAAAAAAAAGAAGAAGAAGAAAAAAACAAGTTATTTCACTTCTCCAGTCTTGGTTTCCACATCCAAAAAATCAGGGAAGGCTGGACGCAGTGGCTCACGTTTGTAATCCCAGCTCTTTGGGAGGCGGAGGTGGGCAGATCACTTGAGGTCAGGAGTTCAAGACCAGCCTGGCCAACATGGTGAAACACTGTCTTTACTAAATATATAAAAATTAGCCACATGTGGTGGCAGGCACCTGTAATTCCAGCTACTTGGGAGGCTGAGGTAGGAGAATCACTTGAACCTGGGAGGTAGAGGTTGCAGTGAGCTGAGATGGTGTCACTGCACTCCAGCCTGGGCAACAGAGTGAGACTCCATCTCAAAAAAAAAAAAAAATCAGGGAAATTTTTAAAAACCACCAATTTATATAAAGACATGCGTAATATTACAGCTAAAAACTAGAAATGGGAAGAACTGCTCAGTGGACTGGGGAGCACAGAGTTGATACAACAGAATCTTGAAATGCTACTTGGAAAGTGGAATAACTGACATTTACTAAGCACTAAAGACATGTCAGGTACTTGGCAGAGAGAGAGGTCTTTACATGCAAAATCTCATTTAATATCCTCAAGGGTCTTCTGAGGTAGGTATTATCACCATTCTTCCTTCTTTTGAAATGGAGTCTTGCTCTGTTGCCCAGGCTGGAGTGTAGTGGTGAGATCTCAGCTCACTGCAACCTCCACCTTCTGAGTTCAAGTGATTCTCCTGTCTCAGCCTCCTGAGTAGCTGGGACTACAGGTGCGTGCCACTACACTTGGCTAAGTTTTCTATTTTCAGTAGAGACTGGGTTTCATCATGTTGGCCAGCCTGGTCTTGAACTCCTGGCCTCAGGTGATCTGCCTGCCTTGGCCTCCCAAAATGCTGGGATTACAGGCGTGAGCCACCGTGCCTGGCTACAACCATTTTTTTCAGATGAGTTCACTGAGGCCATGAGAAGTTAAGTCATCTTACTAGTTTATACTGATGATGAAATCAGGACTCAAATTCAAAGGTCCATCTGACTCCAGAGGTTTGTGCCATAAACCTTTACTTATACACTACTGTTGCAGACTGTTGGATGTAAGAACTGTAAGAAATAGAGAAGTAGGCCAGGCATAGTGGTTCACACCTATAACCCCAGCACTTTGGGAGGCTGAGACAGGAGGATTGCCTGAGCCCAGGAGTTCAAGACCAGCCTGGGCAACAGGGCAAGACCCTGTCTTAAAACACACGCACACACACACACACACACACACACAAAATTAGTGGGGTATGGTGTCACATGCCTATAGTCTCAGCTACTAGGGAGGCAGAGGCAGAAGGATTGATTAAGCCCATGATCTTGAGGCTGCAGTGAGCTGAGATTGTGTACCACCACACTGCACTCCAGCCTGGGCAACAGAGTAAGACCCTGTCTCAAAAAAAAAAAAGAAATAGAGAAGTGCATATACATAACAGTATTAAATGGGAAATAAACCTCAAGAGTGATTGTGGGCCAAGCGTGGTGGCTTATACCACAAGCGGTTTGGGAGGCTAAGGGAGGCAAATCATTTGAGGCCACAAGTTCGAGACCAGTCTGGCCAACATGGCAAAACCCTGCCTCTACGAAAAATATAAAAATTAGCCGGACGTGGTGGTGGGTGCCTTAATTCCAGCTTCTTGGGAGGCTGAGGCAGGTAATTGCTTGAACCTGGGAGGCAGAGGTTGGAGTGAACTGAGATCATACCATTGCACTCCAGCCTGGGTGACAGAGTGAGGTCCTGCCTCAAAAAAAAAAAAAGAGTGATTGTGATAACGCAAGAATGTTGATGTCAACAATAGATTTGGAAATTCGTAAATAATAGGCAGTTTAGGATGCTGGGAACTTTTGGGGTCACTACAACTCAGATATTTATGCTTAACCTTTTTTTTTTTTTAATTTATAAGCTAACCTTTTTTTTTTTTTCTGAGACAAAGTTTCCCTCTTGTTGCCCAGGCTGGACTGCAATGGCGCGATCTCAGCTCACTGCAACCTCCGCTGCCCCGGATTCTAGCGATTCTCCTGCCTCAGCCTCCTGAGTAGCTGGGATTACAGGCATGCACCACCATGCCCAACTAATTTTGTACTTTCAGTAGAGATGGGGTTTCACCACGTTGGTCAGGCTGGTCTCAAACTCCTGGCCTCAGGTGATCCTCCCGCCTCAGCCTCCCAAAGTGCTGGGATTACAGACATGAGCCACCGTGCCTGACCCTATGCTTAACTTTTTGGTAGTAAAGATGATGATAATATCTGAGTGAGCACAGATGATAGGGCCTTTCTAGTCCTAATACAGAACTTTCTAGATAAGCAGACAAGGAAGGAACAGTTGCCTTTCTTCACCACTGGAAAGATTGGAAATCTGACCACATGGCTCCTGCCTCAAGCTTTTCTGTCACTTTGTATTGCCTTCAGCACCAGTTCTCAACCTTGACTGTAGACTGGAATCACTTGAGAAACTTTTAAAATAGCTGATGTCTGAGTTTATTCCCAGAAATTTTTATTTAATTGCTATGGCTGTAGCTTTGGCATGGGGAGTTCTGAAATCTCCTCAGGAGATTCCAATGTGTAGCAACATTTGAAAACCACTGGCCTAGAGGATAAAGCCACAATTCCTTCACTTAGCACTGAAAGCCCCTTCTGATTTCTTAGTATGCTCTCCTATAGGTTTTATTCTCCAATCCAGTTACAATGTCGTGAACGTGTGGCACCTTGCTTTTTACACGCCTTTACCCTATTTCCTCTGCTTAGAATGCCTTTCTTCCCCCTCCATCCATCTGGAAAGCTCCATTCATCTTCAATACTGTGGCAAGCTAGCCTCCAAGATGGCCCCAGTCATCCTTACCTCCTGGTTTTCATGTTCCTGTACAAGATTTTCATGTTCCTGTATAGTCTTCTACTGCACTGAATAGGGCTGACTTGTTTAATAACATAATATTGTAGAAATGATGATGGAGAGTGACTTCTGAGGATGGGAGAAACTGTAGCTTCCATCTTACTCTCTCTTGGATCTTCTGCTTTGGGAGAAGCTATCTGCCAAGTCTTGAGCATCAGTCCTGTGGAAAGCACTACATGGTAAGGAACTGAGGCCTTCCGCCAACAGCCACATGAGTGCACCATCTTGGAAATGGATCCTCCAGCCCCACTCAAGCCTTCAGATGATAATAATCCCAGCTGATGTCTTGGCTGCAGCCTCACAAGAGACCTTTAGCCAGAACCACTGAACTGTGCCACTCGGTGGCTCAATTCCTGAGCCATAGAAAATGTGAGATATTTGTTGTTCTAAGCTATTAAAATTTTGGAATAATTTCTTATGCAGTAATACATAGCGAATAAACAAACCACACTCAAGTATGTGACACTCTGTGAAGCCTTAGCCTTCTCCCTTGCTGAGTTGAACTGACCACCCTGTGCCACTTCTGAGCCACATATATCCCTTATTATAGCACTCATCACATGAGCCCTAATGTTGACCTGCCCTTTTTGCCCTTAGGTTCAATTCCATGAGGACAGGGCTGGCCATACTACAGGCATCAGTAAGTGCTTGTTGAATATAGGAACATGCATGAGAACTGCCATCTGAGTCATTTCTCATAGGCCTTCTAGCCCAGTTTTCTTCTTATACAAAAACTTCAAAAGCTGCGTGTGGTGGCACACACCTGTAGTCCCAGCTACTTGGGTGGCTGAGGCAGGAGGATCACTTGAGCACAGGAGTTTGAGGCTGCAGTAAGCTATGATTGTGCTCTTGCACTCCAGCCTGGGCAACAGAATCAGACCCCATCTCTTTTTTTTTTTTTTTTTTTAGACACAGTCTCGTTCTGTTGTCCAGTCTGGAGAGCAATGGCATGGTCTTAGCTCACTGCAACCTCTGCCTCCTGGGTTCAAGCAATTCTCCTGTCTCAGCTTCCCAAGTAGCTGGGATTACAGGCACCCATCACCACGCCTGGCTAATTTTTGTATTTTTAGTAGAGATGGGGTTTCACCATGTTGACTAGGCTGGTCTCAAACTCCTGACCTTGTGATCTGCCCGCCTTGGCCTCCCAAAGTGCTAGGATTACAGGCATGAGCCACCACGCCTGGCCTGAGACCCTATCTCTTAAAAAAAAAAAAAAAACCCAAAACTCCATGGTACAGTTGCCAGAAATCATGGCTGTTTTGGTGAAAGGGTGGGTCCTGAGGATTTTCTTAATAATCCAACAAAATTGGCCAGGGGTGGTAGCTCAAGCCTGTAATCCCAGGCTCCCTTTGGGAGGCTGAGGTGGGTGGGTGGATCATGAGGTCAGGAGGTCGAGACCATCCTGGCTAACATAGTGAAACCCCGTTTCTACTAAAAATACAAAAAATTAGGCAAGCGTGCTGGTGGGCGCCTGTAATCCCAGCTATTAGGGAGGCTGAGGCAGGAGAATTGCTTGAATCCGGGAGGCAGAGGTTGCAGTGAGCCGAGACTGCACCACTGCACTCCAGTCTGGGTGACAGAGCAAGACTCTGTGTCAAAATAATAATAATAATAATAATCCAACAAAATCCTGGCATCCACGGATGTTTCTAGAACACTAGACTACAAGTCAGAAGATCTGGTTTTTAATTCAAGTCTGCCAACTACCTGCTGAACTTTTTTGAGCTCTGGTTTCCTCATGGACCAAATAACTTAAGGCTTCTTCCAATTCTAAAATTTAATAATTCTGTATTTTCAGCTAGCAATTGCTCTTATTTCATAAAAGAAAATAGACTAATAGGCTTATACCATAGCAAGGATTCTCAAACTTCACTGCTATCAGGAAGTAATATTCCTCAAACTTACACACACATACACACTTGGACCCCCCTCCAGACCTTCTGAATCAGCATCTCTGCATTCAGAAGGCCAAGATGGGCAGATCACTTGAGACCAGGAGTTTGAGACCAGCCTGGCCAACATGGTGAAATCCCGTTCCGACTAAAAATACAAGAATTAGCTGGGCATGGTGGTGGGTGCCTGTAGTCCCAGCTACTCGGGAGGCTGAAGCAGGAGAACTGCTTGAACCTGGGAGGCGGGGTCTGCAGTGAGCCGAGATCATGCCACTGTACTCCAGCCTGGGCGACAAAGCGAGACTCTGTCTCAAAACAAAATAAGATAAAAAACCAAAAAACCCCACTGACTTTGGAGCCCAAAGATTTAGGTTCAAATCCTGGTTCTAGCACTTACATGCTGGGTGACTTGGTTGGGCTAGCAAATCTTTCTGCATCTCACTTTCCTGATCTACAAAATGAGGCTAACATGTACTACCTTACTGGAATGTTGCTAGGATTAAATGATGCAATGTATGTAAAACACTTAGCAGAATATCAGGCCAGAATAAGTGTTCATTAAGTAGTAGCACATTAGGACAGAACGAAAATATGGCACTTTTTATAATTAACAGCAACATAAATGTCAAACAGTGCTTTGACATCTTACATTGAGCCCATCCCTAATCCCACCCAAAAAATTCTGAGGTAGGAAGGCAGATGCCAGTGACCCCATTTTGCAGAAAAAGAAACAAAGGCTCAGAAAGATTCACTGGCTCCAGATCAAACAAAAGAAAAATGTCAGAGTCTGGATTCAAACCTGGGTGTGATTCCATGAAGATGAATAATTATATATACACACTTGGCAGGCTGAGCATCTCGGGGCCATCTGGCTTAACAGGCTGAAGAGGACTGTATTTCTGAGTAGCTTCTTTTTTTAGATGAAAGCAAGATGGGAAAAATAAGCTGGCAAACTGCTTTCCTTCATTTTCAACAGTGGTGTGATTTGTGCTCAGTTCTGCCCTCCTTCTAACTCCCAAATGCTACTTGTCTGTGCGACTTAGAAGTTTGCTCCAGCTGTCTTGGCTGTGCTGCTGCTGGCTCTGCCCTGGCCCCACAGCTGGGACTGGGAAAACCAAAAGTAAAGGAAGCAGAGACAGCTGGAGATGTCAGAGGGCTGGGTGAGCTCCAGCTGTTTCCAAGTCTGGCTGGGGAATGAGAGCTGATGGGGGGCCGGGGCCAGGGGTCCCTGTCCCCCATGTCAATCAACAGGAGGATGCTCTTTCCTGTCCAACAGATGGGCCCTGCTCCTGGAATAATGTGATAAAGGGCAACACTAAATATGGCACAGACGGGGTTTCTCTTGGGAAACAGGAGGCCAACAGATCAAATATTAGTCTAATTTAATCAAGAAGGCTTTCATGGAAGAGGTGGGATTAGAACCGAGTCTAAAGCATTAGCAAGATTTGGATGTGCAGAAAGGAGGTGGGGAAGCCCTGCAGGCAAGAAAAACCTCAGGAGAGCTGGACACAGTGGCTCAGGCCTGTAATCCCAGCACTTTGGGAGGCCAAGGTGGGCAGATCACTTGAGGTCAGGAGTTTGAGACAAGCCTGGCCAACATGGTGAATCTTCATCTCTACTAAAAATACAAAACTTAGCCAGGTGTTGTGATGCATGCCTGTAATCTCAGCTACTTGGGAGGCTGAGGCAGGACCATTGCTAGAACTCGGAAGGTGGAGGTTGCAGTAGGCCGAGATTGTGCCATTGCACTCCAGCCTGGGCGACAGAGCAAGACTCTATCTCAAAAAAAGAAAAGAAAAAAGAAAAAAGGAAAGGGGAGTCCTGGAAATTCATGACAACTCAATGACAGAGAAGTGAAATGCCGGAATTGACAGGGCCTTAAGAGACTGGCTAATTCAATAACCACCAACCCATGTCCCAATTTACAGATAAGGAAGCCAAAGTCGAGGGAGGAAAACTAAACACACACACGTCACAGAGGGTGCAGGTGACAGAGGCAAGAACCCAGGGCTCCAGATAACCAGTTTGGTCCTCTTACCATCAGATCATGTTGCCAGGCTGGTATTTTCATGCAAAAGTGGCGTTTCAGGTAGATTTGGCAGCAGAATGCAGCGGGGAAAGAGAGTACAGTCCAGAAAACTGCGAAATGAGCCCAGGGGTGAGCTGAGAGGACAGCAGGCTCCAACAAGATGGAAAGGATGAGCTGAGTGGGAGAACCACCAAGAGTGAAGAAACAGGAGGACTTAGCAGGAGATCATGAGGGAGGGAGCTGTGCAGAGCCAGTTCACCGGCCATCTGCAGGCCTGGGTGTTTCTCCTGAGGAGGTCACAAGGCATTCTGACCCCCTCACCTGCTGTCAAAGGCAGCAGACAAAAATTAACACAACTAGCATCTGCTACAAAGCTCCTGTCCCCAGCTCCTCCCTTTGGCCAACCTCTCCACAGATCTCTGCTTCTCCTTTTTGACATTTTAGGATCTTCAGTTTGCAGCTGAGGCATAGATGTATGTGTTTGGATGATCTGGTGTGAAATTAAAACCCAACCAGAACCTAAGAGTGTGTACTGTTCCAGGTAGAAAAGAGAGCAAGGCTAGAACTAGGGTGGAGATTTGGATTTTTCATGGGAGGAGCAGGGATAGCAGAACAAAGAGAATGGGAAACTCCCTCTCCACCTAGCTCCATCTGGACATGAGGACACAATGGTAGTAGGTGGGTGGCAGTTAGGAGGGTCCACTTGAGGAAGGTAACCATGAGATTGTAGAAGCTGGCATAAAAATTTAGACCAATGGTCAGGCATAGCAGCTTATGCCTATAATCCTAGCACTTTGGGAGGCTGTGGCAGGAGGATCACTGATCCTAAAAGTTCCAGACCAGGTTGGGGAACATAAAGAGACTCCGTGTTTACAAAAAAAATTTTTTTAAATTAGCCAAGCATGGTGGTGCATGCCTGTAATCACAGGTACTTGGGAAACTAAGGCAGGAGGCTAGCTTGAGCCTGGGAATTCAAGGTTGCAGTGAGCCATGAACGCATTACTGCACTCCAGCCTGGGTGACAGACCAAAAAAGAAAGCAAGAAAAAGAAAGCAAGGAAGCAAGCAAGGAAGGAAGGGAGAGAAAAAGAAAAAAAGAACTTAGACCAAGACCATTGGGGCCATTTAGTGCAAGGGCCCGTTATACCTAAACTTACAGCTATGTAAGGACGCCCAAATGAAACAAGAGTGTTAATAGCTAATGTTTATTAAGCCCTTAATATAGCCACCATGCTAAGTGCTTCACATGTATTATTTCATTTAATTATCACAACCAGGCCGGGCATGGTGGCTCATGCCTGTAATCCCAGCACTTTGGTAGGCCGAGATGGGCAGATCATGAGGTCAGGAGTTCGAGACTAGCCTGGCCAATATGGCGAACCCGTCTCTACTAAAGATAGAAAAAATTAGCCAGGCGTGGTGGCGTGTGCCTGTAATTCCAGCTACTCAGGAGGTTGAGGCAGGAGACTCACTTGAAACTGAGAGGCGGAGGTTGCAGTGAGCCGAGATCACGCCATTGCACCCCAGCCTGGGCGACAGGTCCAGACTCTGTCTCAAAAACAAAAAAAAAAAAAAAAAAAGAAAGAAAGAAAAAGAAAAAGAAAAAAATTATCACAACCGTCTTATGAGTTAAATACTATTAGAATTCCCATTTTACAAATAAGAACATTAAAGGCCATAAAAGTGAATGGATTAGCATAAAGTCATAGGGCTAAGTGTTGGAGCTGTCTGATTTCAGTCTGTGTTCTTAGTCCCTGAACTGCCCACATCTGTAATCCCAGCACTTTGGGAGGCTGAGGCAGGAGGATCACTGGAGCCCAGGAGCTCGAGACCAACCCTGGCAACATGGACAGACCACTGTCTCTACAAAAAATAAACAAAAAATTAGCCAGGTGTGGTGGTACGCACCTGTAGTCCCAGCTACTCGAGAGGCCTAGGTGGGAGGATCACTTAAGGCTGGGAGGTTGAGGCTATAGTGAGCAGTGATCATGCCACTGTACTCCAGCCTGAGCAACAGAGTGAGACTGTCTCAAAAAAACAAAAACCCCATCAACCAAGTACCTGACCCATAGTTTCTGGTGAAGCTGTTTTCTCCCCAGTCCATTTCTGAATCATGTTGAGGATATCACTGAAACTCAACACAGGTCCTATAGAAGTTGCTGAAGGTTTTGATATTTTTTAGTTAATTGATCACGAGATTAATACATTCCCTATATTCTGAGAGTTTAAAGAAACAGGAGAAACTGCAAAGCCAAGTATGTAAATTAGGGATGATAGCACAGTAATTAAGAGCTCAGATTTTATTAGCCTGGCATGGTGGCGTGCGCCTGTGGTCCCAGCTACTTAGGAGGCTGAGGCTGGCAGACAGATTGAGGCTGGGAGGTCGAGGCTGCAGTGAGCTGTGATCTTGACACTGCACTCCAGCCTGGGTGACAGGAGACCATCTCAAAAAAACAAAACAAAACAAAAACCCTTGGCTGGGCGCGGTGGCTCACGCCTATAATCCCAGCACTTTGGGAGGCTAAGGCGGGTGAATCACCTGAGGTCAGGAGTTTGAGACCAGTCTGATCAACATGGTAAAACCCCCGTCTCCACTAAAAGTACAAAAATTAGCCTGGCGTGCTGGCATGTGCCTATAATCCCAGCTACTCTGGAGGCTGAGGCAGGAGAATCGCTTGAACCTGTGAGACGGAGGTTGCAGTGAGCTGAGATCGCACCACTGCACTCCAGCCTGGGAAACAAGAATGAAACTCTGTCTCAAAAAAAAAAAAAAAAAAAAAAACCCAAACTTTGACGCCTACATCCCAGCTTTGCCAAAATCTTGCTGAGAGCCTGATGAAATCACTTCTCGAAGCCTGTTTCCCCCTACATAAAATAAGGCCAGTGCCACCTGACCTGGCGTGGTTACTGTGAGCAGTAAGTGAAACGATGCATGTCAGCCCAGAGCACAGTCCTGACACACAGTGACAATCATCCTCGGCACCCTCATTGTCACTGTGACCTGCAGCTATGGCCAGGGACAGCTGCCCTCTGTACCTGGCTGTGATGGGATAGAAAGTGAGCTTCCTAGTGAGGATGAGTCCCAAGCATACAGTATGGCCTCTCCTGTCCCTCTGTGACTTTGTGGGCCTAGGGATAAGTGGTGCTCCAGAAAAAAGGGGGGTAGGTGAAGGTCCCCACAAGGTCAAGACATGGAGTTGGAATCCACCATTTGACATTTCAAGAGTCCAACAGAATTTTTGAGGAAGGGCAAGAGGGGGAGCTGTGTCCGAATGCGCAGTGGAAAGGGGCTTGGGGACTACATTAGGGACACAGCAAGAATCCAACCAGCCTTAGTCTCACAAGTCCAGGAAGCGGAAGGGATATTTACTTACCTTCCTTTCTAACTGGCTTACCATCTCATGCAAAGAAACTTCACATTATACCACTAGGAGGCCTCCATGGGAAGAGTCCTGCAGTGGGATGGGGAACAAGAAGATGCCAAAGAAACCCAAGACATCCTCTTTCTGGAAAAGATTCACTAGGATGCAATTTATCAGCACATGTCAGTTACCATCAGGATTTCCTTGCTTACCTAAAGGGCATTTATGAGGTGTCCTAGTCCCCTGGAAGCTAACCAAACACCAGAACGAGGGACCAGAGGCCTTGTGATACCCCTTCTGGAGCAGTCAGAGGATTACAAAGCCCACGCACTAAAGGTGAGGTACTTTAGCTGCAAGAGAGTCCCTAAAACCCTCTCTCAGTGACTACCTTGTTTTCCTTTAGACTCAGTTTTAAATAATGTGGCTGATTTATCAGTCCATTGCACATCGAAAGTCATAAACTTGAAGTGGCCAAGGGCTAGGGATTGGTGCACTGAGGAGCGATGGTTGCAGCCTGACCACAAGCGAGACAACACCAACTCTGAACAGCAGCACAGCACAAGGGGCAACTCCATGCAGGTCAAACAGCTACCCGCACTTTCCTAGATCTCAGGGTGCCACTTCTCTGACATGAGACCTGGCCACAAATATTTTGACTCTCTTGGGATGGCATGGGATGTTAGCAATGGCCACATGACATGCTTTGGCTTATGACATGTGAACAAAAATAATGAGAGTCACTCCCGGGCAGAAACTCTCAGAGCTAGCAGGTGATTCATCAGGCTTTCTTCCTGCTCCACCGTGGTGAACAGCAACACTTGCAGATAATGGCAGCTCTACCAGTCTGGATCCTAGAGTGAGGATAAAAATGATACAGAGTGGAGCCTGCAGCCGACCAAAGAGGACAAGTGGCATGGGCAAGAAACAAACTTTTGTTGCTTTCGGGGTTGCCTGTTACCACCATACAACTTAGTCTATACTGACTGGAACATCCTAAAAGGTTGAATGAAGTCAGTTCACTTCGATTAGAAAGTGTGTGTGTTACCTTTTTGGTAGATTACCATTCAAAATAATCATTATTATATTTTGCTGCCTCTAGGATAATTTTCAATTATATGGAAAATTCACGTACTTCAGTGTTTGCTGGATAAATGAGTGATTACCAGAACATGAATTGAATGAAGGAAAGGATCCAGTTTCTGAACCACTCCCTTCACTAGGGAGGCTCCAGGTCTCTTGTTCATGGTTTTGTAAAATATGCCTGCATTATTTATGGAGCTAAGGTAGAAGCTGGGTCTCATGTGCTACTACTGCCAGAACTGGCCTCTCAGCATTTGTGGAACTAGCATAAGGGTGGCGTATACTTGGGATTGGTCTACGGCTGGTTCTGCAAGTGCTGAGGGGTTCTGGTGCCCATGTGGTAGTTGGAAGGCCCCATTATATATCTGTCTGCGCTCTCATAGAAGGAAATCTATGGGCCGGGTGTGGCGGCTCACGCCTATAATCCCAGCACTTTGGGAGGCCGAGGCGGGCGGATCACCTGAGGTCAGGAGTTCAGCACCAGCCTGACCAATACAGTGAAACCCCGTCTCTACTAAAAAAATACAAAAATTAGCCGGGCATGGTGGTGTGCACCTGTAGTCCCAGCTACTCAGGAGGCTGAGACAGGAGAACTGCTTGAAACTGGGAGGTGGAGGTTGCAGTAAGCCAAGATCATGCCACTGTACTCCAGCCTAGGCAACAGCGTGACACTGCATCTCAAAAAAAAGGGAAAAAAAAAAAAAAGAAGGAGATCTATGATGTGTTCTTGAGTAAAAGAGCAAGCCAACAACTTCTTGGGAATATATATAGTCTTTTTAAGCATACATGGCACATTTACAACACTGATCTCACACTAGGCCAACAACCAAGTTTCAACACATTTTGAAGGATGGAAACCATATGGGTCATTTTCTCTGACCACAAAGTAATTAAGCTAGAAAAGAAAAACGGTAACTAGAAAAATCTCGTTTGGAAGGTAGGAAATACACTTTTAAGTAACCCATGGGTTATACATCCTCTCACTTAATCCTTCTAACTATTCATAATGTAGACCCTCATTTTAGAAATGCAGGAGCTGAGATACCATTTGCTCAAATTTACCCAGTTAGTGGTGGAGCCAGGACTCAAGACCAGGCTCCGTAACTGTAGAGCCCAGGGCTTTAATGATATCCTTCTTACGCTATGTCTCATGGGAATTCACAGATCCTCCCCCACAGCCTCAACAATCTGCTGTTTCACCTCTTAGAAAGGCCAGCCATTGAGAGGTAGAGACATAGGCCCAGCTTGCTCTTGTGGCCCTGACCATGGGCCATTGTGTAGAGATGCATTTCCTTTTTTGCTCTTGCCTACTTGGACTGAGACACGAAGTCTTGAGTAGTGGAGAGGGGAGTTTCAGTTTGATGCCCCCAAACAGCTTTGAACTGGATCCCTAAGACAACTTCCTTCCTTTTAAAGTTTTTTTTCCACATGGGTCCAAGTGGTAAGTGAACACAGAAGAAAGACAGAAGGGAGCCAATTCCAGATGGCTCTCCATCTTGCTCTAATGCAGATTAAACAGAAAATTCCAACATAACATTAGGCAAACATGAGTACTAATATCATTCACATTATAAATGGAACAGAATGGAAATTCAGCCTGTATCTGACTTAAATTTGGGGCAAGGGCCTCAGAGCCAGAAAACAGACAATAAAAGCACCCTGATTCTGAGCAAGTTGGAGGTTCGTAATATTTCAGGTAAGAAACACAACTAAGGTACTCCTAGGTCTCTCTGGGAGTGGCTTTCTGAGTTTTTAAATTTTATGTAACTTTTTCTTTCTTTCTTTTTTTTTTTTTTTAAGATGGAGTCTTGCTCTGTCACCCAGGCTGGAGTGCAGTGGCATGATCCTGACTCACTGCAACCTCCGCCTCCTGGGTTCAAGAGATTCTCCTGCTTCAACCTCCTGAGTAGCTAGGACTACAGGCATGTGCCACCACGTCTGGCTAATTTTTTGTATGTTTAGTAGAGATGGTGTTTCGCCACGTTGGCCAGGCTGTTCTTGAACTCCTGGCCTTAAGTGATCCATCTGCCTTAGCCTCCCAAAGTGCTGGGATTACAGGTGTGAGCCACCACGTCTGGCCTTCAGTTTATTTTTAAGATGGGGTCTTGCTCCACTGCCCAGTTTGTAGCTGAGTTTTAACTGACCAAACTACTTCCCTGTTGTGGCAAGGGCCTGTGCAAATGGCCATTTGACACTGTTGTTCTGCCATCTTCCCCATCTCAACCGGCTTGTGTTGTTTCCTATCAAGGTACATTTTTAGCAAAACGCCCAAAGACATCCAGAGCTTCTGAGGTACCTCTTTGTACCTCAGTTTCTCTCCCTGTGCTGTGAGAGCCATGCTGTCTGCCCCTCTGTGGGCTCACAAATACAACTTACTACTGTAAGTATAAGTAATACTATGTTTCATGCAATGAGAAGACTTGGAAATAAACAGAAAGTGTGATCACAGCCCATACCCTAGAAATTTACCTAAAGTGCTCAGACTTCACCAAGTGACCCTGGGGAGGGAGAAGGCTAAGAGGTAGGAAGAGATAGTGTTGGGTTGGGCTAGAGTTCCTAACGGTAGGAATTTTCACTCCATCCTTTGGCTGCATCTCTTCCACTGAAGCAGCAGCACCGGCCATGGGTGAGGGAATGAGCTTGCTGGGCTAAGTCTTTACATCCAGGCCTCACAGTGCTCAGCTCGGGGCTTGGGTTTCCCCTAGTCCCACTCTACTGCTTGTTCCCCACTCCATCAGGACTAAGACCCCAGAAAGTCTGCTGGTCAATCAGTAAGTGATCCCAGTCCCAAAGTGATTTTAAGATCAAGGCTAAGATCAAAGTACCCAGTTATCCAAGTAGCAGTGTGATTACACCTTTCAAGCTGTGAAAAGGGTCATGTTGACCACTTCCTGATAGGAGCTCATGGGTGCCCCTGGGTAGCTCCCAAATGGAAACTTGGTTCAAGTGACCTTTACAAATGGCCAGCTGTGCCTACAGGCTGGACAGATGGTGGGGGGCCCCAGGGGTGAGTGATGGTCCAATGCCTTCAATAAGGTTGTTCCATTGATCATAGTCTTCTTTCAGGTCTGAATGGGAAAAAAACAAGAAGGTTAGGCAAATCATTGTGAGGTTTGGTCAAAGAGAAACTGTCAAGGATTGAGGGGGTCATCCTCGAGACAGGAGCGCCTGGGATACCAAAAGGACTGGTTATGGTGAGGTTGTGTGGTGGTGGCGGTAATGATAACAATGATTTATTCAGTGCCTTTATAAATAACTTATGTGATCCATAACAATTCAATAACGATAATAATAACAGAGGGTAACATTTATTGATGGAGAATTCATTCTAGGGGTTGTACTAAATGCTTTACATTCATGGTTTCATTTAATTTTCACCATATCCCTATGAGCTAAGTATTACTACTAGTCTTATTATATATTTCAGAAAACTGAGGCTCAGGGAAGCTACCTGATTTGCCTAAGGTCATTACAGCTGTTAAATGGTAGGGACAGAATTCAAACCCAGGTCAGAAAGTCAGAGAAGGCTGGGCATGGTGGCTTATGCCTGTGACCCTTGTGCTTTAGGAGGCTGAGGCAGGAGGATCACTTGAGGCTAGGAGTTCCTAGACCAGCCTGGGCCACATAGCAAGACCTCAATTCTATAAAAAAATAAAGAAATTAGCTAAGTATGGTTGTGTGTGCCTGAAGTTCTAGTTACTCAGGAGGCCAAGATGGGAGGATTGCTTGAGGCAAGGAGTTGGAGGCGGCAGTGAGGTGTAATAATGCCACTGCACTCCATCCTGGGCAACAGTGAGACCCTTTTTCAAAAAAAAAAAAAAAGGCAGAGAAAATCAAAAGTCTAGTTCCAGGATCAAGGAGGTTACTAGGCAAAAAGTAGTCTCTGACACGTCAGTCTGTGGGTGCAAATCTAGGGCCACCTCAGTGAAGGGCAAGAGCAACAGGACAGCAATATCATGGAGCAGCATAACCCTGGGAATGACTCGAGAGGGGGCTCCGAGCTCACAGCTGGTAGGGCTAACTATATGCCAAAAACAGGCACAAAGAGTCCAAGCCCTCGGGCTGAGGGAACAGGGGAGGCTGAGCAGGTGTCCTTCCTCAAAACAAACAGACTCTGGGGCAGAAGGCAGGGAGCACTCTCATGCATTTTTGGATCCCCAGTGCTCTGCCGGGAACCTGGCACAGAACAG
Source organism: Cacajao melanocephalus (assembly GCA_963573385.1). Lineage (NCBI taxonomy): Eukaryota > Metazoa > Chordata > Mammalia > Primates > Pitheciidae > Cacajao > Cacajao melanocephalus. The sequence continues at coordinate 22,446 of CAUYLG010016205.1, forward strand.
GTCCTTGATGTATAAGGGCTACACAGTCATTAATTCAAAAAACAATGAGCACACCCACTATGTGCCACACTCTGTTCTCGGAGCTAAAAATATATCCACAAACAAAACAGATGGCAACTGCTATTCTCACAGAGATCATCGTCCAGTGGGCAGAGACAAACAATGCACATAGTAAATTACACAGGATGTAAAAAGGGTACAGATGCCCGCCGAGGGAAGCACTGGTAGTGGCTGGAGGTTGGGTTCGTGAAGGGAGGAAGGAAGGGCCCAGTGTTTTAAAAAGGGTGGTCAGGGTGGGCCTCACTGAGAAGGTGAGATTTGAGGCAAGGCTTGAAGGAAGTGGGAGTATACCACGAGACTACCTGGGAGTAATGTTCCAGGCAGAGGGAGCAGCAGTGCAAAGTCCCTGAAGCAGCAGCATTCCTGGAGCGTTCAAGACTCATATGGCGAGAGTGAAGTGAACCAAGGGAAGAACAGCAAGGGAGGATGCCAGGAGGGACTGGAGGTCACGTTCCATAGACCTGGCAGGATAATGGAGTCTGGGTTTGACTCTTGGAGAGACTGGGAGCCACTGGAGAATTCAGAGCAGAAGAGTGAGAAGGTCTCACTAAATTCCTTAAAGGCTCACTGTGTCTGCTCTACAAAGAAAAGACTTTTCAGTGCTCACTTTGGCAGCACATACACTAAAACTGGAACAATACAGAGATGAGCATGGCCCTTGCACAAGGATGAAATGCAAATTCCTTAAGCATTCCATATTTTTAAAGAGAAATAAATAAATAAATATCATAATTTGAGGAAGCCAAAATAATAATTAAATAAAGAAATAAGGCTGGGTGCAGTGGCTCACACTTGTAATCCCAGCACTTTGGGAGGCTGAGGTGGGTGAATCATGAGGTCAAGAGTTCAAGACCAGCCTGACCAACATGGAGAAACCCCATGTCTACTAAAAATACAAAATTAGCTGGGCGTGGTGGCGTGTGCCTGTAATCCCAGCTACTCAGGAGGCTGAGGCAGGAGAATTGCTTGAACGCGGGAGGCAGAGGTTGCAGTGAGCCGCGATTGTGCCACTGCACTCCAGCCTGGATGACAGAGCAAGGTTCCATCTCAAAAAATAAATAAATACATACATACATAAAATAAACTAAATAAATAAAATGACTCTTCAGTAAAGTTTCAGGACACGAAATTGGTATGCAAAAATCAGTGGTGGTGATTTTTTTGGTGCACTGGCTCATAACTGTAACCCCAGCACTTTGGAAGGCTAAGGCAGGAGGATTGCCTGAGCCCAGGAGTTTGAGACCAGCCCAGGCAATAAAGTGAGACACTGTCTCTATAAAAACAAACAAAGAAACAAACAAAAATATCAGTGGCATTTCTATACACCAGTAACAAGCTGAGAACCCAATCATGAACTCACTCCCATTTATAGTGGCTACCAAAAAAAACTCAAAACAAAACCTAGGAATACATTTAACCAAGGAGGTAAAAGATCTCTACAAAGAGAGCTACAAAATACTGATGAAAGAAATTGTAGATGACACAAACAAATGGAAAAAACATCCCACACTCATGGAATGGAAGAGTCAATGTTTTAAAAATGACCATAACGCTCAAAGCAATTTACAGATTCAATGGAATTCTCATCAAACTACCAATGTCATTTTTTACAGAATTAGAAAAAAAGTCCTCAAGTTCATATGGAACCAAAAAAGAGCATGAATAGTCAAAGTAATCCTAAGCAAAAAGAACAAAGCTGGAGGCATCACATTACCCAACTTCAAATTATATTATAAGGTGATAGTAACCAAAACAGCATGGTACTGGTATAAACACAGAAAAATAGATCAATGAAACAGAATAGAGAATCCAGAAATAAAGTCCACATACCTACAACCAACTGATCTTCGTCAAAATCAACAAAAATATATACATGAGGAAAAGATGCCTCATTCAATAAATGGTGTTGGAAAAATTGGACAGCCATAGGAAGAAGAAACAGGACCCATATCTCTCAGCATACGTAAACATTAACTCAAGATAGATTAAAGATTAAACATAAGACTTGAAACTATAAAAATCCTAGAAGAAAACCTAAGAAAAACTCTTCTGGATATTGGCTCAGGCAAAGAATTTGTCCTTAAAAACAAATGCAACAAGAACAAAAATAGACAAATGAGACTCAATTAAACTAAAAAGCTTCTGTACCACAAAAGAAACAATCAGCAGAGTAAATAGACAACCTAGAGAATACAAGAAAATATTTCCAAACCATATATTCAACAAAGGGCTAATATCCAGAATCTATAAGGAAAGGCTGGGCACAGTGGCTCATGCCTGTAATCCCAGTAATTTGGGAGGCCGTGGGTGGTGAATCACTTGAGGTCAGGAGTTCGAGACCAGTCTGGCCAACATGGTGAAACCCTGTCTCTACTAAAAATACAAAAAAATTAGCTAGGGATGGTGGCAGGTGCCTGTAATTCTAGCTACTCAGGAGGCTGAGGTAGGAGAATTGCTTGAACCTGGGGGGTGGAGGTCACAGTGAGTTGAAATCACACCACTGTATTCCAGCCTGGGCGACAAAGCAAGACTCTATCTCAACAACAAAATAATAATCTACAAGGAACTCAAACAACTCAAGAAGGAAAAAACACACAATCCCATTAAAAAGTAGACATTCTGCAGAAACTGGACTCAAAAAAAGAAAAAAGTGGACAAAGGACATGAATAGATATTTTTTCAAAAAAAGACATACAAGCGTCCCACAAACATATACAAAAAAAAGCTCAACTTCACTAATCATCAGAGAAATGCAAATTAAAACCACAATGAGATACTATCTTATACCAGTCAGAATGGCCATTATTAAAAAGTCCAAGAAACAATAAATGTTGGCGAGGGTGTGGAGAAAAGGGAACACTTATGCACTGTTGGTAGAAATGTAAATTAGTTCAACCTCCATGGAAAATGGTATGGAGATCCCTCAAAGAACTAAAAATAGGACTACCATTTGATCCAGCAATCCCACTACTGGGTATCTACCCAAAGGGAAACAAATCATTACACCAAAAAGACACCTGCACTCGTGTGTTTATCACAGCACTAGTCATATAGCAAAGATATGGAATCAACCTAAGTGCCCATCAACAGAAGATCTGAGAGAAAATCTGGTGTGTAGATATACCGTGGGATACTACTCAGTTATAAAGAATGAAATCACGTTTTACAGAATCTCAGGGCATTATCCTAGGTGAAATAAGTCAGAAACAGAAAGTCAGATACTGAATATTGTCACTTACAAGTGGGAGCTAAACAATGAGTACACGAGGACATACAGGGTAGAAAAACGAGACACTACAGACTCCAAAAGGTGGGTGGGTAGGAGAGGGACGAGGGCTGAAAAATTACCTACTGAGGACAACGTTCACTATTCGGGTGATGGGTACACTAAAAGCCCTGATTTCACCACATGCAATATATCCATGTAAGAAAATTGCACTTGTACCCCCTAAATCTATACAAACAGAAAAAAGAAAAAAAAAAGACTTTGAGGGAGAGGGACTGGCAAGGGTGACAGTGAGGAGACCAGTTAGGAAACTATTGCACTAATTTGGATGAGAGACGATTTGGACAGGATGGTGCTGTGGGGTAGTGACAAGTGATTTGATTCCATGCATAGTTTGAAGGTAGAGCCAATAGGATTGTGTGAGGGACTGGGTGGGAGGCATGAGAGAAGAGGCAAGGATGAAGGCTTTGACCTGAGTAACTAGAAGGATGGAACTATGATTAACTAAGAAGGGAAAGAGTGCAGGTGAAGTTGGTTTTGTTTGTTGTATCTATTAGATGACCAAGTAGAGATGTGGAGCAGTGACAGAGGAAGTCGCCAGCAAGGAGGTGACTCGTAAAGCCATGAGAAGAGGTCCAGATGCTCAGCCCTGCAAGCAGCAAAGTAGATGGAAGAGGACCAAACATGGAGAAAGGAGCAAGTCCACAGTGCAGATTTCAGAAGTGAAGACGGGAGTTTCCCAGAGGAGGGGGCCATCAACTCCATCAGAAGCTGCAGAGACTTTCAGAAGATGGGAAATGAGAACTACTGGAGTTAGCGTTGTGAAGGTCACTGGGGACCCTGAAAATAGCAGTTCTGATGAAGTACTGTGATGCAAAAGCCTGGAGTGGGTTAAGAGGGAATGGGAAGAGAGGAATTAGAGAAATCGAGGGCATTCTTTTGAGTTTTGCTGCAATGGGGAACAGGAGATGGGTGGCAACTGCAGGGGATATTGAGGTCAAGAGAAAATTTTTTTTTTCTAAGAGAAACTTCAGCATATGAACCAGTAGAGAGGGAAAAATTGGTGATCTAAAGTAAAGAGGGGCTGGGTGCGGTGGCTCATGCCTGTAATCCCAGCGCTTTGGGTGGCCGAGGTGGGCAGATGACTTGAGGTCAAGAGTTTGAGTCTAGGCTGGCCAACATGGCAGCCACTGCATTCCAGCTTGGGCGACAGAGCAAGACTCTGTCTCAAAAATAAATAAATAAATACATACATACCTAAAATAAAAAGGGAAAAAAAATCACTAGCACAGTCATGTAGAGCAGGCAAAAGAGGATGGAATCCCGTGTTGGGGGAGGGTTGGCCTTAATTAGGCAATTGAGGCAGGAACTCTAGAAACCGCAGGGAAAGCTGATTCTACACAGGAAGGTGGGGAGAGGTGGTATTGGGAGTCTGAGGAAAGCTGCTTGCTTCCATTTTCTCAGTGAAGTGGGAGGCAAAGTTAGCTGAGAGACAGGATAAAGGAAGAGATGTGAGAGGTTTGAGGAGAAAGAAGATGTGAAATAGTCTTCCAGGAGAGTGGGAGAGGAGAGGAGGTGGAGACAGGAGCTGCATGTAGTTAACATGAAGGAAGCACCAGTCTTCATAGATCATATCCCTAGAGCAGCCAAACAAGTGCTCTCAGAAGTATTTTTTTTTCCAGAGTGAGAGGTTCAGCTGAGCCACTTACAGCCTATTTTAGTTTCCCATGTGACAATGTACTGTGTGGCTACTAAAACCTTTTCTCTCTTTGTAAAGCTAATTAGCCTGAGCCCAGACCCTTGGTCCTTTTCTTTTCTTTTGAGACAGGGTCTTGCTGTCTTACCCAGGATGGAGTATAATGGCGCAATCACAGCTCACTGCAGCTTCAACCTCCTGGGCTCAAGCAATCCTCCTGCCTCAGCCTCCCAAAGTGCTGGGATTACAGACATGAGCCACTGTGCCTGGCCAACTTTTTCAGACTGTCTTATCTCTCTCTCTCTCTCTCTCTCTCTCTCTCTCTCTTTTTTTGAAAGAGAGTTTTGCTCTCGTTGCCCAGGCAGAAGTGCAATGGTGCAATCTCAGCTCACTGAAACCTCCACCTGTGGGGTTCAAGCGATTTTCCTGCCTCAGCCTCCCAAGTAGCAGGGATTACGGGCATGCACCACCATGCCCAGCTAATTTTGTATTTTTACTAGAAACAGGGTTTCTCGATGTTGGTCAGGGTGGTCTCAAACTCCTGACCTCAGGTGATCCACCCTCCTTCCAAAGTGCTGGGATTACAGGCGTAAGCCACTGCACCAGCCCAGACTGTCTTATCTCTTATCACCTGGATTACTTACTGCAAGAGCCTCCTACCAGAGCTCCTTGCCTCTCACCTTGCCCCATCCTATACAATGCACCAGACTGTGAGAACACGTCTAATCATGACAGTCACCTGCTTAGAACCCAACAGGGGCTCCTGACAGCCTGCGGAATAAAATTCAAACTCACTTCAGCAAATCCATGGGCTTCTACATCTGGCTTCTGCCTACTTCTCTACCTTTGTCTTTCCACAATTCACTCTCTTGAGCTCCAGATACACTAAACACAGTTTCCCAATCCCAACCAGACCCGCTCAAGCATTTGTGCCTTCTGTCCAAAAGACCCTCGCCTTTTCCTGCCTGTGAACCCTCTGCTAAGATTAAAGGCAAGCACTGTGTAGTCCAGGAAGCCCCCATTCCTAGCTGTTCTTCCTCTCCTTCAAAGTTAGGTGACTGTCCTCCGTGTGGACAGTCTAAAGACTGAGTGCCGGCCAGGTGTGGTGGCTCACGCCTGTAATTCCAGCACAATGGGAGGCCGAGGCAGGCAGATCACCTGAGGTCAGGAGTTCAAGACCAGCCTGACCAACATAGAGAAACCCATCTCTACTAAAAATACAAAATACGAGATTAGCTGGGCGTGGTGGCACATGCCTATAATCCCAAGTACTCGGGAGAATGAGGCCGGAGAATCACTTGAACCCAGGAGGCGGAGGTTGCGGTGCACTGAGATCACGCCACTGCACTCCAGCCTGGGCAGCAAGAGTGAAACTCCGTCTTAAAAAAAAAAAAAAGACTGAACGCCTACTGTGGCCATGGAACTACCAGACTCACCACCATCACAGTGCAGTGACTAAGGGCATGGGCCTTGGAACTGGACAGCCTAGGATGCATACTGGCTTTGCCATTTAATAACCCGATAACCTTGAACAAATTCCTTAAATTTCCTATGCTTCAGTATTCCTCTCTGTAAAATGCGGTTAATAATAAAAGTATCTACTGGAAAGGGCTGTCTCTAGAATTACACACGATAAAGTGCAAGCAGAAGGCCTGGTATAAATTAAGTCCTCAACAATCTTCCTTCAGTCTAAGTCTCTCCTGCCTCCCATTTCCTTGTCTGCTGGTCTCTTAACAGTGAGTATCTTAGCTCAACAGGTATTGCTTTTAAAGGGAGCCCAATCATGCCATGGTGGGCTTCCTATCATCTTTAATCTTAAGCTTTTACAAAGACATGGTGCCTATGAGGAAACAGGGAAAAGGAGCTGAGGGAGGACCAGGCAGTCAGGCCCCATTAAAGTCTTGAGACATGGGTCCATTCCCTGCTTGCCAGGTGATAAGAATGATGATGCTCTACGGTCTCTTATTGACCCTAAGGTCTCCAGATGCAGGCTGGAATCATGGCTTATGATGTCCAAGATGAGATGATCAGGCAGAAATAGAAAAATGAAAATTTACTTCCGGGTCAGGCGTGCTAGCTCACGCCTGTAATTCCAGCACTTTGAGAGACTGAGAAGGGCAGATCACCTGAGGTCAGGAGTTCGAGACCAGCCTGACCAACATGGAGAAAACTCATCTCTACTAAAAATACAAAATTAGCCAGGCATGGTGGTGTGTTTCTATAATCCCAGCTATTTGAGAGGCTGAGGCAGGAGAATCACTTGAACTCGGGAGGCGGAGGTTGCCATGAGCCTAGATCACACCACTGCATTCCAGCCTGGGCAACGAGAATGAGACTCTGTCGCAAAAAAAAAAAAAAAAAAAAGAAAAAAGAAAATTTACTTCCAAAAAATCAATAAATGCATAAGACAGGTGTGTTTAAAACGCAAACTCAATCCAGGCTAAGTTTGTTGTGCACTTGTGAAAAATGTGTTCCTCTGCATTGATTGATTTAAAATTAAAAAAAAAGAGAGAGAAATGTGAATGTACTCAGGTCATCCAATTAAAAGGCTAGTGTCCAGAGCACAGAGGTGGCCAGGTGTGATGGCTCACGCCTGTAATCCCAGCACTTTGGGAGGTGGAGGCATGTGGATCGCCTGAGGTCAGGAGTTTGAGACCAGCCTGGTCAACATGGCAAAACCCTGTCTCTACTAAAAATACAAAAACTAGCTGGGCCTGGTGGCACATACCTATAGTCCCAGCTACTTAAGAGGCTGTGGCAGGAGAATTGCCAGAGAATCGCTTGAACTCAGGAGGCTGAGGTTGCAGTAAGCTGAGATCATACCACTGCACTCCAGCCTGAGTGACAGAGTGAGACTGTCTCAAAAACAAAACAAAAAAACAGAGCACAGAGGTGACTGTCTAGTTGTCTCAAGCACTGGTCAGACCACACCTAACACATTATAGTCAAGTCAGGGCACCACAGTTTATCTATTTATTTTTTGGAGACAGGGTATCACTCTGTTGCCCAGGCATGAGTGCAACAGCATGATCTTGGCTCACTGCAGTCTTGACCTCCTGGGCTCAAGCGATCCTTCTACCCCAGTCTCCCAAGTAGCTGGGACTATAGGCACATGCCACTATACCTGGTTAATTTTACTTTATTTTTTTTTGTGGAGATGGGGTCTCACTATGTTGCCCAGGCTGGTCTCAAACCCCTGGCCTTAAGCAATACTCCCGTCTTAGCCTCCCAAAGTAGCTGGGATTCCAGATGTGAGCTACCACGCCCGGCCAGGGTACCACACATTAGAAGGGGCACCAAAAAACAGTGACTCCAAAAGAAGGGATAACAAAAAGCAACACAGGGAACTGAATTGGGACAGGTGGAGGTACCACAAACATTTAGTTTAATAAACAGAAAACTCAGAGAGGACCAGCATAGGTTACGTCAAATATTTAGGGAACTGCCAGGTGCTGTCTGAGGCTTCTCTGGGTAGCTCTTGAGAGGTTAACCTGGGCAAACAGATGGGGGTTACAAAGTAGGAGAGCTTGCTCGTAATTAGAGTTAAGTCAAACCTTCGAAATTCAGGCAAGCCTGGCTCCTTTCTCATGGAAACTGCCCTGCACACAGCACCTGCTGAGGGATCAGAAAGGTACATCTGATGCAGAGAGCTCAGGGCCCAGCTGGGCCAGGGCTACAGTGTTCTGGTGGGCAAAGAGGAGCTGATACAACCAAACTGCCTCTCTTGGGAATCTGTCCTAAGAAGTCAAAAAAATATGGCAGTGAGCAGTGGGAGCTGAAGATGAAAGGATGCCACAAAGCTAGAGGGAACAGACTCTGAGTGGTTCAAGCCGAGTGAAGTTATGAGGAAGCAGAAACTGAATAAACAGCTGCTATCAGTGAGAGAAAAACCACAGAGCAGAAAGAAAAAAAAATTATAATGGAACAAAGAAAATGAGATATTATGAGAAGATGACACAGAGAGACTGAAGCCATGAGACAGTTCTGCAAGCCACCCTGATTTCTGTAACCGCATTTCCCACCCAGTCCAGGTGCACGCTCATAAACAAACTCCCCTTTTTTCCTCAAGTGAAGTTTGTGAACCCCTAGTCGTTGTAACCAATAAAGCTTAATAAGAGGATGCCTCCTCTGGGTGGAAGCTGGACCAGGGACCTCTGGAGGCCTTGCCTTTTTAGCTGCTCTGTGACTGATGACATTAGTCATAGTCCTTCATGCTTTGTTTCTTTAAAACACTTCATAAATTTAGCCCGTTATCCTCATACACTTCCCTAAAATGCAGATAAGGTGGGTAATAGAGTTTCGGTAAGGAGAGAGGTGGCAGAGTAGAGAGAGGTGAATACACCATTTACAGTCAGGAAACCAAGGTTCAGAGAGGTTAAATGACTAGGCCAAGGTCATTCTGCAAGTAAGACAGTTAGGGTCTCCCAACTTTCAGTTTACTGTTTTTTCTTACTTATTTGTTTATTTATATATTTATTTAGAGACAGGGTCTTGCTTTGTTGTTCAGGCTGGAGTTCAGCGGTACAATCATGGCAGCCTCGACCTCCTGGGCTTAACCGATCCTCCCACTGCACTCCCACTCAGCTAATTTTTTATTTTTTATTTATTTTTGTTAGAGATGGAGTCTTATGTTGCTCAGGCTGGTCTTGAACTCCTGACCTCAAGCCATCCTCCCACCTCAACCCCCCAGAGTGCTGGGATTACAGGCATGAGCTACTGTACCAGCCTTGTTTTTCCTATAATTCTGTGTAACTCTCTCCTTCACTCAGGTTTTCCATTTGCCATAAATCTCCTTCCCAGATCCCAGACATGTCAGAGATTTCACTGTGCTGCAGGGAAATCTAAGGGACCCCATGGCTGCCCCAAGAACCCCAGTTTTCTCCTTACCAAGGTGCTTCTGCAGGAAGGCCAACATGGCCCGCACCATAACCTCCTGCCCTTCATAGGGGTCCAGACTCCCACGGGTTTGAGTGGAGAAGAATTTCCCAATCAAGTTGCCAGTTATAAAAGCAAAGTCAGTTTGACTCCGATGAACAGAACCACTAGGGGAAAAGAAAAATAACTGGTAGGGGTCTGGAGGCTAAGGCATATGTGTTAAGCACCTACTATGTGCAAGGTGTTTTTCATGCATTATCACACTTCATCTTCACAGCAACCTTGTAAGGGAAGTATTTTCCCCCTTGACAGAATCCAAGGAGAGAAATGATCTGCTTAGGATCAGGTCACACAAGTAGTTGGGGATGGAGTTAGGACTTGAAGCCAGATATGCCTGGTTTCAAAGGTAGCTCAACCCCTAACTACAACGCCTGACAGTACAGGGAAAAGGTTGAGCTAGCTGGAGCGGGGACAGGAGCAAGGAGGTGGGGTCCGTGGCATGTGGCATTTCTATGTTACTACAATCTATTAGTTATGGCTTTTGCCCAGTGAATTTCAAACATTCATAAAACAAATTAAGACCTTCTTTAGAACTGTACCACAAAGTGAAGAGGGAAAAGGAATTACTTGCCTTTATTTAAACAATCAGAAAATAAGAGTGAGTGCTTTGTAAGGGGGGTTTCTGGGTTAGAACTTCAGTCCTTTGACACTAAATACATTTAGTGAAATCCTCACTGGGTTAATTTTGGGATAAATTATTCATAACTAAATTTACCAGTCAATTCAGTGAGAGAAAGCAAATTTAAATGCTAAAGTATTTGTCTGATATCACAGAAAAACTAACTTTAAAAAATGCATTAGTTAAGGCACACAAAAAGATATCTATATATAATATATGGGATACTTGAGTATCCAGCACTCAGTTGAATAAGTGACACATTGCCAGGAGTTAAGTCCCCTGTGTGTATCCCCTCCTAACTGGCCTCACCTCTCTTCCCTCCTGGTCACAGTTATCTTGAATCTGACCTGGGGAAGCATCCAGGGAGTGTCTACTGCCATGAAACCAAACTAAAGGAGGAGGGGTGGCAAGGCAGCCGGGACCAAGATGAACGAGGGAAGAAGCCACTGGCTTCTGACCCCAGTGCTGCTGACCCCAGTGCTCGAGGGCTCTGGATTTGGCATTTCAACTACCCAAGTGACTCCAAAGGCCCATGGCATGCAGTCACTTGTCATTTGCTGAAACAGGAACCGGATCCCGGAAGCCTGTGTGCCGCTGGGCTCGACTGCAGGGCAGGAGCAGTCCATGAGATCTCAGCCCGACATCTGCGGCTCAATATCACCTCCCACATGTGGAACATTTCTTAAAGTCACTACAAATGTTTTTTTTCCCTGTGAAAAATGGCTCCCAAAAGAAAACCAACTGATAGTGCTGATGATAAAAGTGAAGAAAATATGGCTTCTCTTGACCAGAATATAGACAGTTTATAGAAGACAACATATGTTACAGTGACCTGTGATTTTAGTATTCGTGAAGGTCTCTAAAAATATGTCCGGTGAATATCAAAGGTCTACCATATTCACACTCTTCAAAAGACCCCATAAAATTCCCAAACGAGGCTAGCAATCTCTGGAACTCACCCAGACCCACACCACTTCCTTTCCAACACACAATCCCATACTGCCCCTTTTCAGAAAGCACTAGGTAAATCCTGTCATAAAGTCAGATAAACTATGGAAGAAATCACTGTAGATGGAGCTTAGTGGAGAAGAGAGGCAGACAGAAAATTCTGAAAGAATTCAGACTTTGAAATTCAGGAAGTATTCAGGTATTCTACTAATGGGTAGAAAGTTCAGGTAATCCAGAAGGGCACCACAGCAAGTGGCGAATGGAGAGGGCACTGGGATCATAAGCTTGTGGTTCACTCACAGAACAGTTATGATCCTAGATTGTTCATGCTGGGTACATATCTTCTTCATCAAATTGACACTCTCCACTGTCTGGAATTTCTCAGCATTGATAAAGAACACAGGGCCTCGGGCCTTGGGGTAAAAGTCACGTTCAAGAGGAAACATCCAAGCATCCAGAGCCACCGCACACCTGGAATAGGACCAGACATCTGGAATTGCCATGCGGAATCCCAGCCAAGAACAGTTAGGGTGGTGGGGGAAGGGCAGAGTTCCTCCCTTTGTAGGGTAAAGGCTCAGAAAGCCAGGAAGGGGGTACCAGGGCCCACAGCCTTCAGTTAGGATCTTATATAGGAATCACTTTTACTTTTCACCGAAGATCCTTCTAGATTTCAAGCTCCCTGAAGGCAAGGATCAGATCTCCTTCTCCTGGATCTACTCTCAGGTGACTGACCTGAGTTCCACAGAATGGCACTTCATTCATTTAATTATTCATTCATTCAACATTCACTGAGTGCCTACTATGTGCTTTGGATACAGACATAAGTGAGGGTTCTTGCTCTCAAGGAGCTCCCAGTCCAGCAGGGAAGACAGAACAGACAAGGTGGCAAAACAATATAGCTTAGTGCCCTGATTGCACAAGGTGCTATGTGAGGTCAGGAAAAGGCACCTTGGTGCCAACAGTAAAACCATGTCACCAAGGGCAATATTATGGCCTTAAGATTTAGCCATTTCCCTCCTCAGACCCCTAAAATGCTCCTCCATTCCTCTCCATCTCAATAAGGGACAATCGTCTTCCACTCACATAATAGATACACAAATGAAAAACCCTGGGCTGGTCATGGTGACTCATCCCTATAATCCCAGCACTTTGGGAGGCTGAGGCAGGAGGATCACTTGAGCCCAGGAGTTCAAGACCAGCCTGGGCAACATAGTAAGACACTATCTCTAAGAAAAAAAAAAATTTTTTTAATTAGCAGGGTATGGTAGCATGTATCTGTAGTCCCAGCTATTTGAAAGGTTGAGGCAGGAGGATCACTTGAGCCCAGTAGGTTGAGGCTGCAGTGAGCTGATTGCACCACTGCACTCCAGCATGGGCAACAGAGTAAGACCTCTGTTGTTTTTTTTTTTTTCTTTTTTCTTATCTCAAAAGGTATCAAGACCTCTGTTGTCTCAAAGGGAAAAAAATAAAAAGAAAAACCTGCATTTCCTCTCTTTCCTTCACCTCCCATATGACCAAGCCCTGAAAACTCCAAAACATATCCTGACTCCAATCACTTCTCTCCCTCCCACTATCACAATTCTGATGTAAATTCATCACCATCTCTCACCTTGACTCTGAAACAGGCTCTCTCTAATGAGCCTCTAGTCTTTCGGTCTTGTCCTGTGACAGTCCATTCTTCACGCAGTAGCCAGAAGGATTTTTTTTTTTTTTGAAAGAACGAAAAAGAGAGAAAAGAAGAAAGAAAGAAAGAAAGAGTGAAAGAAAGAAAAAAAAAACCAACAAAGAATGTAAGAGAGAAAGAAAGAGGAAGAGAAAGAGGGAGAGAGAATGGGATTCTTGTAAGACAGAGCCTCACTCTGTTACCCAGGCTGGAGTGCAATGGCGTGACCTCAGCTTGCTGCAAACTCTGCTTTCTGGGATC
>CAUYLG010016206.1:0-10501 GCA_963573385.1 Cacajao melanocephalus
TGCTTTACAAGAGCTTCTGAAAGAAGCACTACACATAGAAAGGAACAACCAGTATCAGCCATTCCAAAAACATACCAAAAGGTAAAGAGCATCACCATAATGAAGACTCTACATCAACTAATGGGCAAAACAGCCAGCTAGGATTAAACGGCAGTATCAAACCTATAATCACCTATAATCCCAGCAGTTTGGGAGGCTGAGGCAGGTGGATCATGTGAGGTCAGGAGTTCGAAACCAGTCTGGCCAACATGGTGAAACCCGTCTCTACTAAAAAAACAACAACAAAAAATTAGCTGGGCATGGTGGTGTGTGCCTGTAATCTCAGCTACTCAGGAGGCTGAGGCAGGACAATGGCTTGAACCCAGGAGGTGGAGGTTGCAGTGAGCCAAGATTGCACCACTGCACTCCAGCCTGGGTGACAGAGGGAGACTCCATTTGAAAAAAAAAAGATGGTGAGACAACCCTGAATAGAGTGGGCCACAGGAAAAACGGAGGTCCAAATCCCTCAGAGACATCTCAGGGATCTCATAGTCCCTTATCTAAACCCAACATGGGTCCAATTCATTCTTTAATTCATTCCTACTCGCCCTTGGGTTGCACTCTTAAAAACCGACCTCATTTTAACCCACAAACTCTCAAAAAGAAGTGTATAATTTTTTTTTTTTATATTTAGAGGTCCCATATGTTCAGGCATTTTTGGCTTGATCCCAAAACCCAAAATTACATAAAAATTATCGTGTATGCTTCCAAGGAACTTCCTCGCTCCCTGATTCTGATGTCTTAGATGGTCCTTCCCTTTGCCTATGACACTGTCCTCAGCCTGCTCCTGCTTTGCCCACACCCTCTCCATCTGCTCCATCCCCCAATCAACCCCCCCCAATCCAGATAATTTATGCCCCTTACATACTCACTCGGGAGTCACATATGCAACTCTTAGATTCCCCCAAAAATCCCAAAAAGGTTTTGCCTCTCCACAGCTGGCAAATAGAGATTTGGGAACAATTCGAGTTCATGTCCCTTTTTCAATTTCTGATCTTTCACAAATTCAACCCACATTGGGTTCATTTAGCCAGGATCCCTCTAAGTTCACTCAAGAACTCCAGGATTTAACTACTGCCTTTGATTTAACCTGAAAGATATATTTGTGCCATTCCCACAAAGAAAAATCACACATATGGTCTTTAGCTCAAACGTAGACAAATGAAACTCATGCTCATAATCCTAATGGTAAGAAAGTTGGGGCAGAAGCTGTCCCCAACACAGAACCCAATTGGGAATACCAGGCCCAACAAATGTGAGGCAGATGAGATTACATAATAACGCGCTGGTTGGAAGGAATGAAAAAGGCTCTGATAAAACCTGTTAATTTTGCTCAGTTATGGCAAATCACTCAGGAACCATCTAAGAACGCCACCCTTTTCCAAGCTGGACTGGTGTAGGCCATATATAAATATACAAATTCAGACCCTGTAAACCCTGAGGGCCAATCCATTATGGCTGTACAGTTTATAGGTCAGGCTTCCCCAGACATCAAACAAAACCTCCAAAAATTACAGCAAGGCCCACACACTCCCTTTCCTACTTTATTAAACACAGCCTTTAAGGTTTTCAATGACTGGGAGGCAACCTCAAAAATAAAAATGGCTCAACTGGAGGAGGAAAAATGCCATTGCCAAGTGAATTACATGGCAATGGCATTGGTACATTATTTTTTGTTAGCTAATAAACCCAAGACTCATCCCTATAATATTAACAGAATGGGAGCCTGTCATCACTGCAGGAATCCAGGACTCTGGAGTAAAGAATGTCTCAAACCTCTGCATTACAGGCCACCCCCAGGATCCTTTCCTCATTGCAAACAAGTGGGTCATTAGAAGAGTAAGTGTCCCTCTCTCTTTCTCATGGTTAGGGGGGCAGCTCTTCCTTCTAGGCTGTTACGGGCACAACCTCACCAACTTACCTGACAAGGGGGTCCTACAGGACAAGGACAAGGGCAAGGGCAAGGACATGTCCTTCTCACACTTCAAAACCAATCATGCCTTCCCAATAGTCCCCTAAAGTCTTAACTTATTTCAGCATTAGCTAAAAAATCCACAGTCGAAAGTCTCATTCTATGAGCCTGTAAAATAAAAAAACAAGTTAGTTACTTCCAAGATACTATGAGGGTACAGGCATTGGGTAAATGTTCCCATTTCAAATGGGAGAAATTAGCCAAAACAAACAGGCTACAGGCCCCATTTATGAAACCCAGCAGGGCAGTCATCAAATCTTAAAGCTCCACAATGATCTCTTTTGACTCCATGTCTCACATCCAGGACACACTCATGCAAGGGATGGGCTCCCATGGCCTTGCGCAGCTCTGGCACTGAGGTTCGGCAGGGTACAGTCCCCAGAGCTGCTTTCATGGGCTGGTGTTGAGTGCCTGCAGCTTTTCCAGGTGCATGGTGCAAACCGTCAGTAGATCTACCATTCTGAGGTTTGGAGAATGGTGGCTCTCTTCTCACAGCTCCACCAGGTAGTGCACCATTGGGGACCCTATGTGGGGATTCCAATCCCACATTTCCCCTCCACAATGCCATAGTAGAGGCTCTTCATGAGGGCTCTGCCCCTGCAGCAGATTTCTGTCTGGACATTCAGGTGTTTCCATACATCTTCTGAAATCTAGATGGAGGCTTCCAAGCCTCAACTCTTGCCTTCTACATACCTGCAGGCCCCACACTATGTGGAAGCCACCAAGGCTTGGGGCTTTCACCTCTGAAGCAATGGCTCAAGCTGTACCCTGGTCCCTTTTAGCCATGGCTGAAGCTGGGGCAGCTGGGATGCAGAGTACCATGCCTTGAAGCTGCACAGATCATCAGGTCCAGCACACAAAACCATTTTTTTTCCTCTTAGGCCTCTGGGTCTGTGATGGGATGGACTGCCATGAAGATCTCTGAAATGCCCTGAAGACATTTTCCCCATTATCTTGGCTATTAACATTTGGCTCCTTGTTACTTATGCAAATTTCTGGAGCCAGCTTGAATTTCTCCCCAGAAAATGGGATTTTCTTTTCTACCGCATGGATAAGCTGCAAATTTTCCAAACTTTTATGCTCTGATTCCCTTTTAAGCATAAGTTCCAATTTCAGACCATCTGTTTGTGAATGCGTATGACTGTATGCCATTAGTAGCAGCCAGGCAACATCTTGAACGCTTTGCTGCATAGAAATTTCTTCCACCAGATATCCTAAATCATCTCTCTCAAGTTCAAAGCTCCATGGATCCCTTAGAGCAGGGGCACAATGCCACCAATCTTTTTGCTAAAGCACACCAAGAGTGACTTGCTCCAGTCCTTAATAAGTTCCTCATCTCCATCTGAGAGCACCCTCAGCCTGAACTTCATTGTCCATATCACTATCAGCATTTTGGTCAAAACCATTCAACAAATCTCTAGCAAGTTCCAAACTTTCCCTCATCTTCCTGTACTCTTCTGAGCCCTCCAAACTGTTCTAACTGCTGCCTGTTACCCAGTCCCAAAGTCACTTCCACATTTTCAGGTATCTTTATAGCAGTGCCCCACATTCCTGGTACCAATTTTCTGTATTAGTTCATTTTGACACTGCTACAAAGAACTACCTTAGGCTACATAATTTATCAAGAAAAATGGTTTAATTGGCTCACAGTTCTACATGGCTGGGGCAGCCTCTGGAAACACAATTATGGTAGAAGGCATCTTTCACGGTGGCAGGAGAGAGACAGAGTGAACAGGGTAGTGCCACACTTTTAAACCATCAGATATCATGAGAACTCACTATCATGAGAAAACCATTAGATATTATGAGAACCCACTATCATGAGAAAAGCAACCGCATGATCCAATCACCTCTCAGTAGGTCGGTCCCCTGACATGTGGGGATTACAATTTGACATGAGATTAAGGTAGGGACCATATCAGGTATTGATGGAAAACACCAGCAAGGCTATTTTACACCATCAATCTCCTTTTTAGTCCTGCCAAGTTCTCCTGTTCAATTACTAGGTCGTGAGTTACTCAAAAAATTACAAGATAATTTATAGCTAAGGCCCCACCTTGTAACTGTATGAACTCACGCTTCACTAAAAGAGCTGCTACAGTCTATAGATCCTCGCATTCTAAAACAAAAACAAGGGCCATGTGAGGTTTGTAATAATTCTATTTCTGGCCATTCAATATCAGCTGCTCCCACTATCATTCAGCTTAAAAATCCCAATAACTTCCCAAGAACTACCAATACAGCTTGAAACCAGAAGCCCAAAAGGGTTAGATCCCCTAATACCAAAATGTTTAACTCATGGATTGTTGTGCCCATGCAACTCAAATTGCAACACTCGCATTTTTGCTGCAAAGAAACCAGATGGCTGTTACCTACTAGTAGAGGACCTTAGAATTATTAATGAAGATGTTATTCCTATTCATCTTATTGTCACCAACGCTTATGCTCTTTTGGACAAATTCCCTCCACCACAGCTTGGTTTACTGTACTTGATCTTCTTAAGGATACCTTTTTCTGCACTCTGTGCACTAAGATAGCCAATTTTTGTTTGCTTTGGAATAGCAAAACCCAAATACTCAAATAACTTAACAATTAACTTGCACCATTCTGCCCTAGGAATTCAGAGATAGCCCCCAACTTTTTGGACAGGCCTTAGCTAAAGAACTGTCCATCCTGCAGCTTTTCCTAGACAGCTACTCCAGTATGTAGGTGGCCTGCTAATCTGTAGTCCTAACAAGGCTGTTTGAGAAAAATACAGTACTAGTACTGAACAAACTTGCTGATAGTGAATATGAAGTATCTCCTTTCTTTTTGAGATGGAGTGTTGGTGTTGCCATGATGGAGTCCAGTGGCACAATCTCAGCTCACTGCAACCTCTGCCTGCCAGGGTTCAAGTGATTCTCCTGCCTCAGCCTCCCAAGTAGTTGGGACTACAGGTGTGTGCCACCACACCCAGCTAATTTCTGTATTTTTAGTAGAGATGGGGTTTCACCCTGTTGGCCAGGATGGTCTCGATCTCTTGACCTCATGATCTGCCCACCTTGGCCTCCCAAAGTGCTGGGATTACAGGCATGAGCCACTGTACCTGGCCATGAAGTGTCTCCTTCTAAGGCACAAATGTGCACATAAAGGGTTCAATTTGGGAGTATTTTAACCCCTGGTACAGAGAGCCTCTCTAGCACTAGTAAAGATCTTATTTAAACATGACAACAGTAAATAAATAACAGCTCCAGTCCTTTTTGGGTAGGGTCAGGTTTTGCAGAATATGGATTCCTTTCTTCAGATAAACAGCAAAACCTTTTTATGAAGCCCTAAAGGGTTCTTTTAATCCTAACACTAACCCTAACCCTAACTCTAACCCCTAACTAAACCCCAACCCTAAATCCTGTAAGCCCAGAATATCTGAAACAGGTCTCAGTTAATTTAGAAATTTTATTTTCCCAGGGTAGAGGACACAGCCTCGGGCAGTCCGGATGACATGTACTCAAGGTGGTCGGACCATAGCTTGCTTTTATACATTTTAGGGAGACATGAGACATCATTCAATATATGTAAGATGTACGCTGGTTCCGTAGGAAAGGCAGGGACAACTTAAAGCAGGGAGAGACTTCTAGGTCACAGGTAGGTGAAAAAAAAAAAAAAAAAAGATTGCATTCTGTTGAGTTTCTGATAAGCCTTTCCAAATGAGACAATCAGAATATGCATCTATCTCAGTAGGAAAAGGGATGACTTTGAAAAGAATGGGACGCAGATTTGTCCTGAGCAGTTCCCAACTTGACTTACCCCTTAACTTAGTAATTTTGGGGACCCAAGATATTTTCCTTTCACAATCCTAACCCTTAACTTTAGCCCTAACCCTAACCATAATCCCTAACTCTGACCCTTGCCCTAACCCTAATCTTTGTTCTGACATTCTAACTCTTTAACCCTAATCCCCAACTTCTATCCTATCCTTATCCTTAACTCATAATCCTTCAAAAATTCTCTCTCTCTTTTTTTTTTTTGGTATAACCTCTAACCCATAATACCCTAAATAGTACATCAAGCCATACCTTTTTCTAATCCCAGTCAAGTACTGAATCAAACATACAATGTCACCAGGACAAAAAACCTAAACGTTAATAAATCTTATAATTCTGGACTTAACAACGTTTAACCAAATCATAGTAAGTGGAATTTGGTACATAGCGAAAACATTATACACCAAAAAGAGGTACTTTTTTTTTTTTTCCAGAAAATCAAAGGTTTTTCAACATACTAAAGCCATTCATCTTCCACATACTATATAATTAAAATGACGGAAAAACACCACGTGTTTATCTCAACTGTTACAGAAAGTGCTTAAAGATAACATATTTAATGATAAAAACAGCCAATAACCTAGAGATTCAAATTTTCTTCACACGATAAAAGACCTTTATGTAAAACCCATAACAATCAGCATCTGAATTGTTGGGACCCAAAGCTTTAAGATCAGGAACACAGCAATGATGCTTACTTTCATCATTGTATTCAACATTTTCTGGAAGCTTCATCTAGAACAATTAGAAAAAAATATATATACAAAGTCATTCATATGTGAAAGAAAAAAGTAAAACTACCTACTCACAGATCCCATGATCTCATATACAGAAAATCATAAGGAACCAACAAGAAAATATTAAAGCTAGTAAAGAAATTAAGCAAGGTTACAGGACAAAATTTCAATACACAAAAATCTATTTCTGTATACTAGCAATAAATGATATGAAAATGAAATTAAGACAACAATTTCATTTCTGAAAAATAAAAGGCTGGAATACCTCCAACTGCCCTGGAACCCACAGGGGCAGGCAGCTGGGGGTGGGGGATGGCCTTGGAGTAGGGGCTGTGGTGCTATATGGGGACTTGGCAGCAGTGGCTGTGGGGCTGACAAGAAACAACTAAAGTTCCTGGAGAATCAAAGTAGAATTCCTTAAGAACATAATGGATAAAGAGAAGAAAACCTATGGTGGCTGTGAAAGTCCTGATGCCATGATGTCAAATGGATATCTTCTGAGTCATAAATATGTTGTAAAAAGAGAACATGCCCAAACATCAGGAACAATGAAACCCATGTTCAGTGGCCCAGGTCATTTTGCCGAGAATGAAACCAATGAGGTCAATTAGAGAGAGATCTCTTCACATGTTCTACCAAAAGCATGCACGTACTCTACTGACAAGTTTCGCTATTACCTACAGCTCCACAGAGATTCCTACGTTCCCATTTTACCTGAAATGGCACTAGAACTGCTGAGGCTGTGAACTTCCTAGATTGTTAATAAAATAAATTATAATGAACTGTTAACTCTTTCAGTGTTTAAGACCTGTACTTGAGTTACTATTTTTTTTCATTAATAGCACATTTCCTGTATGCAGTGGAACTATTTCATTGCAAAGAAGATTGTCTTCTGTTTTTTGCATGGCAGAGTTGAAATTTGTTTGCAACATCAACAAAATAAGGACATTTTCACAAACTGAGAAAAAAATACACCAATTCATAGCTGGTTTTGCCTTATCTTTTGGATATGACTTTTAAAATTAGAGCAATGATAACAGAGTAAATGCTGAAAATTAGGCATAAATGAACATGTTCTACAAGTAAATAATGGAGATAAGTGTTTTATGTATTTAGCGTTTTTTTTTAGAAAACTATTTCCATCTTGAAATTTCTTATACACTTTGATAAAATTCAGTATTGTTTAAATGTGTCCTGTCATTTTTATTGCTACAATTTAAGAAATTTACTTAGAAATAATTTTGGAAGGTTATTAGGTACAACATTAGAAGAAGTAACTGAACTATAGCCAGATGGTAAATAAGTCAACTATACAACTTAGAGTTCTTGTGCATTATGCCTCTTTTGGGCAATTCAAAGTACTATATTTTCACGGACTATAAACCATCCTTTGCAATTTCCAAAACAGAAAGCAAAAAAAAAACAAAAAACAAAAAAAAAACAAAAACAAGCTGGGTGTCGTAGCTTACACCTATAATCTCAGTACTTTGGAAGCCAAGGCAGGAGGATTGCTGGAGCCAAGGAGTTGGAAGCTGCAGTGAGCTATGATTGCCCTACCACACTTCTACCTGGGCAACAGAATAAGGCCCTGTCTCAAAAAACAAAAATAATTCAACATTAATAATGTTTTTTATGAATAAATTTAACCAAGATGCAAGACTTAGACATGGAAAATTACAAAATATTGGTGAAATAAATTCAAGAAACCCTAAATAAATGTAAAGACACTCCATGTTTATGGATTAGAAGACAAATATTTTAAAAATGGTAGTACTACCCAAAGCAATCTACAAGTTCACTGTGATTCCTATGAAAATCCCAAAGTCCATTTGGCAGAAATGGGCAAGCCAATCATAACATTCACATAAATGTCAAGGGATCCTG
The DNA here is from genome assembly GCA_963573385.1 of Cacajao melanocephalus. Lineage (NCBI taxonomy): Eukaryota > Metazoa > Chordata > Mammalia > Primates > Pitheciidae > Cacajao > Cacajao melanocephalus. The sequence continues at coordinate 8,433 of CAUYLG010016206.1, forward strand.
AATAGCCACAATAATCTTGAAAATGGAACCCAACTTCGAGACTCACATTTCCCAATTTCAAATATTACTGCAAAGCAACAGTAATCATACTGTCAGAAGGACACACATATAGATCAATGGAACTGAATGTCAAATCCAGAAATAAAACCATACCTCTCTGGTCAATTGATTTTTGACATGAGCCAAGACCATTAATTTCCACAAATCAGACAACTGACTGTTAGACTACCCACATTCAGACAAAAGAAATTGTACCCTTACCTCACAACACATGTAAAAATTAACTCAAAATGGTTCAAAGGCCTACATATTAAAGGTAAAAGTATACACTTTAGAAGAAAATAGGAATAAATCTTCATAACCTCACATTTAGCAGTGGTTTCTTAGATCTGATACCAAAAGCATAGGCAACTAAAGAAAGAATTTCCTCAAAATTAAAACTTTGTGCATCAAAAGATACTATCGAGAAAGTGAAAAAGACATGCCAGAGAAAGGAAGATTTGTACATTATATATCTGACAACACTCTGTTATCCACAATATATAAAGAACTTATAGAGCTCAACAACAAAAAGCCAAACAATCCAATCACAAAATGGAAAAAGAGTTGAACACACAATTCACCAAAAAGACATGCAAATGGAAAACAAGCACATAAAAACATGAACAATATCATTATCATTATGGACATGCAAATTGAGATCACAATGAGATACTCCTTCACACACACTAGAAAGGCTATAATCCAACAAATGTAAAGTATGAAATGGTACAGGCTATTTGCAACATATTTGGCATTTCCTCAAAAAGTTAAAAATAAAATTACCATACGATGACAATTTGTTTCATTCAGTGTCATTTCGTTATAACACTGATGATGGGAGACAATCAATTTGTGGCCAGGACCGCTGTTTGTGTGGAGTTTGCATGTTGTCTCCATGCCTATGTGAATTTTCTCCAGGTCCTCTGGTTTCCTCCCACATCCCAAAGATGTGCATATTAGGTGAAGTGCTGTGTCTACATTGTTCCAGTCCAAGTGTGTGTGTGTGTGTGTGTGTGTGTGTGTGTGTGTGTGCATGCTTCCTGCAATAGAATGGCATCCTGCCCAGGGTTGGTTCCTGTCTTGCACCATGAGCTGCTGGGATAGAACTCAGCAGAGTTCTGGCCACCTGTGACCGTAAACTAGGTTAATAAATCACATTACTTATTTTTATTAATCCTTCTTAAATGGATGTATAGTGTATGTAAATATCAATGTTTAAGAAAGAAAAAAAATCAAAGAAAAAAGAAAAAAAGTTTCAATCTTTATTTACCAATTTGGTGATGTTTCTTTGCCCAGAAATATGCAAGGAACTTAACTCTTGTTTATATCAATTATCCTATGGTAAAACTGGTTTTATTCTGTCATTTCACTTTAAGTAACAGTTTCCAAGGACTTATTGACAATGTTAAGTGGAGACTTACTGTATTCTCAAAGGTTAAAAATGGGTGTCTAAACAAAATTTTGTACATAGTCATGGCACCATTATTCACTATAGCCAAAAACTGGTAGCAACCCAAGTTTCCATCAAGAGATGAATGGATAAGCAGAATGTGATATATCATAAATTGACAGCTGGGCATGGTGGCTCATGCCTGTAATCCCAGCACTTAGGGAGGCCAAGGAAGGTGGATTGCCTGAGGTCAGGAGTTCGAAACCAGCCTGGCCAACATAGTGAAACCCCGTCTCTACTAAAAATACAAAAATTAGCCAGGTATGGTGGTGCGCGCCTGTCATCCCAGCTACTTGGGAGGCTGAGGCAGGAGAATCACTTGAATTAGGGAGGTGGAGGTTGTGGTAAGGAAAAAAAAAAAAAAAAGCTGGACACAAAAGATCACATATTATATAACTCTATTTATCTATAATACCCAAAACTGGCAAATCCATACACACAGAAAGTTGATGAGTGATTGCTAAGCATAGGGGGAATGGGGGGTTGCCTTCTTAATGGGAACTGAGTTTTCTTTCGAGGTAATGAAAATGCTCTGGAGCTAGCTAGATGGTTTCACAACACTTCAAATGTACTAAAT
>CAUYLG010016207.1:0-30663 GCA_963573385.1 Cacajao melanocephalus
ATTCCTGGGGCACTAAGGGGAAGCCCCTCCCCGGCAGCTAAGCTGTGAGGAGGATTCGTGGTGGGACATGGGCTTAAGGAGCTTCCCCACTGGGCGGGGCAGGCAGGGTACATCACCAACACTGCAGACTCCTTTCCCACCCCTGGGCCTGTGCTGCTGAGTTGCCTCTGGGTGCAGGGTGCCCCTTCTCTGGTCCAATATCGCTCCTGGGCACTTGTCTAGAACCCCCTAACGCCCCTTTCTCCATTCAGATCTATTCCAGGCCATACACCACAGATGGGACCATTGACCAATGGCCAGGTTCCCAGGCTCAGGACCCCGAGACCTCGGCCCTGTTCTCTACTCGCAATCTTGTCTTAGGATGCCAGCTCCAAATCTCTCTGGTACCACCCCTGCAAACATTCATTTTGCTTCCTTTCTCTCATAATAAGGCTTAAAGTCCTTTCAGGTAAAGCTTCTCAAAAAGGAGCTCTAATTGTTAACCAAGAAAAAAAGTGTCTTCCCTTTAAGTTAAGGAGAACTCACTGGTCTTTAGAAACACAGTTACCAATCTCTACCTCTACTTATGAGAGGGGAAATGAGTCCATTCTTTCCAGATGAGTCACTATTCCTGAAGGTAGACAGAAGGCTACTAGTTAAAGCAGCCATATGCAGGCTTCATTTTTATACTCTAGAATAAAACATGGAATTCCATGTGGCTCTTAAATGCAGTAAGGGTATGTGTACTGACCTGCGAAACTACCAGGAAGTATCTCCCCCCACGAAGAGAGAGTCTTGCTCTGTCACCCAGGCTGGAGTGCAGTGGATGTCGGCCCACTACAGACTCCACTTTCCAGGTTCAAGTGATTCTCTGGCCTCAGCCTCTTGAGTAGCTGGGATTTCAGGTGCCTGCCGCCATACCCAGCTAATTTTTGTATTTTTTGTAGAGACGGGGTTTACTGTGTTGGTCAGGCTGGTCTCAAACTCCTGACCTCGAGTGATCCACCCACCACAGCCTCCCAAAGTGTTGGGATTACAGGCATGAACCACCATCCCTGGAAACAAGTTTCCCTGTACTGGGGAAGAACACAGCCCGACCTCCTTGCTCTAATCCTGGCTCCGCCACTTCTCAAATCCATGTTGTGAGGCTTTGGGCAAGCTACTTTATTTCTCTGTCCCCCAGTTTTCATATCTGTAAATGGGGATTAAATTAGGTTACTATGAGAATTAAGTGAGTTTACTTACATAAGCCTGGCACATAGGAGAAGTTCTTTGTCTCACGGCTGAGAAAATCAAAGACACGTACACACCAAGGGTGCGGTTAGATCAGAAGTTTAATAAGCCAAAGAAAGAGAGAAAGCTCTCTGCCGCAGAGAGCGGTCCTGAAAAAGTGTTGCTGTTTATCACGGTTGAATACAGAGGCTTTTAAAAGAAACCAAAGAGGGTTGCATGTCTCGTTTGCATAATGCATGAATTTCTGGTAGCCCCACCCCATCCTCCTAGTGTGTATGTAGGTCCTTAGCTTGAGTTACTACACATTGCTTTGTTCCCCTTACTGCGCACATGTCAGGGGATGGAATTTTCCATTGCAGGCACGTCTAGGCAAGTCTCCTGTGTAGACTTTCTTATCTGCAAGGCTGTGGGCATGTCTCAGGCAAGCCCCACTGTGCAGGGTCCCTTATATCTGTGCCTGCAGGCAGTTCTTTTCTTTGAAAGAACTCAACCGAGGACCCCCCTAAACTGCCTGCCTGACAGGTTTCTTCCTTCCTCCTCTCTCAATATGTCCAAAGACTTATACATAAATGTTGCTAGCAGTGGTATTCATAATTGCCAAAATTTAGAAACAATGTAAATGTCTATAAACTGGTGAATGGAGAAAATAGGTAAGCCCATATCATGGGATATTATTCAACAATAAAAATAAATTGTGAGATTCATACCATGATTTTGGTGAACTTCAAAATCATTATGCTAAATGGAAGAAAGCAGACACAAGAGAATGCATCTGATATGATTTTATTTATATGAAAAGTCTAGAAAAAGCAACTAAATTGAGCCAGAAAGTAGACTAATGATGCTAGGCTTAATCAGGAGGGGGCAGAGGTTAATGGAAATATTCTAATATTCTAAATGGCAAAGGTTGCAAACTTGGTAAACTTACTAAAAAAAATTTCTTTTTGAGACAGGGCCCTAACACTTCATCACCCAGGCTGGAGTGCAGTGGTGTGATCATGGCTCACTGCAGCCTTGACCTGCTGGGCTCAAGTGATCCTCCCACCTCAGGCTCTCTAATAGCTGAGACCACAGGTGTGTGCTACCATGCTCAGCTAATTTTTCTGTTATAAGAAATATGTTAACTGTATACTTGGAATAGATAAATTATGTATGTAAAATGTGCTTCAATAAAGTAATGACTTGTAAAAAAAAAAAACAGTAAAATGAGACCATACAGCTTTTGAAAACTAACCTACTTTTTTAAAAAAATGGTTTGCCTAGGCATGGAATGTCACTCCTGTAATATCAGTACTTTGGGAGGCCAAAGTGGATGGGTTACCTGTGGTCAGGAGTACGAGACCAGCCTGGCCAACATGATAAAACCCTGTCTCTACTAAAAATACAACAACAACAAAAAATTAGCAAGGTGTGGTGGCGGGCACCTGTAATCCCAACTACTCAGAAGGCTGAGGCAGGAGAATTGCTTGAATCTGGGAGGCAGAGGTTGTGGGGAGCCAAGATTGCACCACTGCACTCAAGCCTGGGTGACAGTGAGACTCCGTCTCAAAAAAAAAAAAAATTTAAAAAATGGTTGATCTTCTCACCAGTGAGCGTTGAGTGGGCATGGGGATGCGGTGGCTTACAGGGCCTGACACTTACTCGAAAATACATCTTCAGAAGTAATTTATGATGTGTGTAATGCAAGGGACTGAGGGAAACTGGACAAAATTCTTTTGACTGTTGGGAATACTCAGAAGCGGGAGTGAGAAAGTACAGACAACATGGAATAAAAGAAGCTAAGAAGAGTGTTCCCAACTTGCCTGCCCTCAGGCAGAAAGAGGATAAAGAGCAGCTTCCTCGCCAGCCCAAATCCCTGTGCACGGAGCCCGACCTGGCCAGCATAAGCCTCTGCTCTCCCCTCCGGCCTGGCAGAGAGCCAGACAGTGAATGTACACGGTGCATAAGCACTTGCCTTTGATGTTCTGTGCTTGCCACAGGGTGAAAGGTGTGGGGGTGTGGGGAGGGCAGTATTCAGAAAAAAAGAAGAAAAATTCCATTTTCTCAGGCAGAGAAAAATAATCACTGGTTACACAATGTCGTTTGCAGCTAGAAGTTATTAGAAAAGTGGTGGTAAAGTGTGGTTACAGAAAATTAAATATTGATAAAAAGAGAAAAATAGTTATTGTGGGAAAAATTTTACTTCTCTGTACAAAAGAAGTCAATACTTGCTTGGATTTTAACACGGTTGCTTGCTTTAGGATTCCTTTTCCTGTCCTATTTCTTGCGTGCAGTCTTGTGTGTCTGTTCCTTAAGGAAGGAAGCTCTGACCAGGCCTTGTGCTGCTGAGGGCTGGGCAACTGGACCCTAGTAGGCTTTCCCCACTCACCCCAAACCAGAGTAGCATTGGCTTAGCATTAAGGAAACCATAAATCAATGTTATAATTAAAGGTTCGGGTCTCCTTCCGTGGCTCAAAAGCAGTGAGCAGATTTAGATGGCCTATTCTTTCTCTCTCTCTCTTTTCTTTCTTTTTCTTTGAGATGGAGTCTCACTCTGTCACCCAAGCTGGAGTGCAGTGGTATGATCTCGGCTCACTGCAACCTCTGCCTCCTAGGTTCAAGCGATTCGCCGCCTCAGACTCCTGAGTAGCTGATATTACAGGCGTGCACCACCACCTCCAGCTAATTTTTGTATTTTTAGTAGAGAAAGAGTTTCACCATGTTGGTCAGGCTGGTCTCGAACTCCTGACCTTGTGATCCGTCAGCCTCAGCTTCCCAAAGTGCTGGGATTACAGGCGTGAGCCACCGCACCTGGCCATAGATGGCCTGTTCTTTAGCTCATCCCAGCCTGAGAGGCAGGAGGCAGCAGAGCAGTGGCTGAACAAACCACAGGAATCCTCAAGCGTGTAACCAGTATATGGGGCAAAGCCCTGGGATCTGTCTATTCTGGTTTCCAGCACTATAGAGCCATGCTATAAAAATCTGTCCAATGCAATCTGCATTCCTTCACATCATGCACTAAGGTCCAGTTGATATACCAAGAGTTGACATCCCACAGCAAACAGCCCTCACGCAGCAGGATGCTGGAAAGGACTTGTCAATCTATGAAGATTTCTTTTAGGGTACCCCTATTCAGGATGGTGTAGATGGAACTGATGACTAATAAGAAAATATTACAACAAGAGCACAGAGAAGGGTTGACATAAGTAAGGATGCATCTCCCCAAGTTTCCATGCTAAGGGAACAAACTATTCAAGTTTGGGAGAAATATATTTTGTCCCTGACAGTGGATGGATCCTGATGTATAAGGTAATGTGTTCCCAACCCCAATTACCACAACAAAAAAAAGGGGAAAACCTGCAGTAGTACTAGTTTTGAGGTCAGGGAGATAGGCCATTTGCTGTGTCTTTGCATAAATTACTAAAAATTTTTTGAAACATCATCCCATGATGACAAAGACCACTCATTAAGTCTGTGGCAAGGGAGATTAATTATTGGATGCCTATATGCCAGGTGCTTTACAAATGTTGCCTGGGCAATAGCAATGACCCTATTATTAAACACACACACAGACATGCCCACACACTTTTCTAAGAGCATAGTTTCACCATTTAAAAAAAAAGATGTATAAAAAGATAAAAAATAAAATGACCCATAATTCAGCCACCATTAAGATGTTATTCTTTTATATAGGTGTTTATAAGCATGTATGTATTGATATTGTACTACATTCATGGCTTTGTAATTTTGCTTTTGTTCCCAGTTGTAATGTGAATATTTTGAATAAGTATTCTTACAATGTAAATATTTTGAGTAAATATTCCCCAAGAGCACAAGCTGTGGCATCATCTTGTCAAATAAATAATTTAATCATTCTCCTACTGTCAGACATTTTTTTCTCAATGTTCCACTCTTTTAAAGTTATTTGCACATAAAGGTACATAAGCAGCATGTCATTCTGTTTTGCATCTCTTTGACTAACAGCCAAAATCATTAATTTGTTCTGTGATATTGGCCCTTTGTACTTCTGTGGTTGATTTGTTCTGTGACTTAAATAATGCTTCTTGTAATATTCACAAACAATTCTAGGTCCATGGTCTCCTTTGCTTTCTCCTTGAATTTTTAAGGAGCTCTGACAGGCAGGAAAGCACTGTGTGCTCTGCTTCCCTTCCCTCAGCTGAAATTCTCTTTAGAAGGATAGTAGTCAGAACAATGGCCAGGGTTCTGAGTGCCCAGGTCTGGCCCACACTCTTTCCTAAACACCTCCTGTGAGCTCTGTCTAGTCCTGAATCTTTGAACCTGGTGGAGGCAGCCTCTGGCAGCAGGGAGTTTATAGAGTGTGTTTGCGCCTCAGTATCACTCTGGAACACAATTTAAGCAACCACTTGCATTAACAATCCATCACAGATCCTATTTTGTTTTTCATTGCAATTCACATTCGCAGTAGACTTACTATAAATGTAAAACCTCAGCTAAAACTTGTTGTGAAAATTTTCCAAATTCTTGATAATTCAGAAGTATTCTGAACGTTGATACGTGCTTAAAAAGGTCTCGGGTTAGACCAGCCTGGCCAACATGGTGAAACCCCATCTCTACTAAAAATACAAAAATTAGCTGGGCGTGGTGGCACGTGCCTGTAATCCCAGCTACTCCGGAGGCTGAGGCAGGAGAATCACTTGAACCCGGGAGCAGAGGTTGCAGTGAGCCAAGATCATATCACTGCACTCCAGCCTGGGCGACAGAGTGAGACCCCGTTTCAAAATAAAATTTAAAAAATAAAATAAGTCTCGGCTTGAATTTATCATTACCACTACAGATTATGCGATAGTGGCCTAATTTTTATTTAGCTGTGATTAAAAAGAAATCTTAACATACATGAACATTTGTCAAGGAAGAATGGTTTTGGAAGCAAGTTCACCTGTGGACTCAAATGTCTCCTTCCTGCCCACTGGCTCTCTTACAGTGCTTTGTTTGGGATCCCTCTTGTGTTACAATTTGATCTCTTCAATTGCAGGGCCTCTGTCTTACCCATCTCCTGCCACAAGATCGAAACCAGGGCTGTGCACAAAATGGGCATTTCAACCATGTTTCTTGTGGGGAATAGTTACCTTTCACTTTAGTAGACAGACATTTGAGATATACTTTTGCTGCAGAAAGGATTTGTTCTGTAATCACAAAATATTACCAAAGAAGGATTATTCATACTCAGAATGGATGTCTGAATGAATTCATGTGAGGATTAATGGATTGTTTTGAGATCTGGAAAATAGTAATACCATTTTTAAGGTTGAGCAACCAGAGAAGCGACTGTGAGGAACTGTTTCTTCCTCTCTGATTTTTGCACAGAAAAGATGCTAATTTGAGGGCTGTGTGTATGGGTGGGGGGTGGGTGAGAGGATTAATCAGTGAGAAAAAGGCTCCTCTGGATGACGTAAGATTCTTCCTTAGTGACTCCTTGGCAAGAAATGGTAGGAAACCAGCAACAATAGGAATGAAATTGGAGGTCCTTACGTTATGTGAAATAAGCCACGCACAGGAAGAAAAATGTTGCACATTCTCACTCATGTGGAAGATAAAAAAGAAATGATCTTACAGAGGTAGAGAGTATAATAGTGGTTACCAAAGGCTGGAAAGGGTGGTGGGGAGGCGGGGATAAAGAGGAGATAGCTAATGGGTATAAAAATACAGTTAGAAGGAATAAGACCTAGTGTTCAGCAGCACAGTACGGTGACTATAGTTAATAATTTATTGTATATTTCAAAATAACCAGAAGAGTAGATTTGAAATATTCCTGGCACAAAGAAATGATAAATGTTTGAGGTAACGGATATCCCAGTTACACAGATTTATTACAGTATATGCTTGTATCAAAATAATACAGGTATTTCATAAATATGTATATTATGTATCCATAAAAATTAAAAAGAAAAATTTAAATAGAGAAATTGAAAATGTCAAGTAGAACATATTAGATTTGATCTATCCAAGATAATGGGATAGAAGGAAAAGCCTGGACATGAATTTGAATGTTAAAGGTAGACTTCAGAAAGGGAGATCTTATGATTTGAGGTTCTAAAAGGACAGTGGCCTTAGGATAGTCGAAAGGCCTCAAAATTAAATTCTAAGGACCTAAGGTAGAAAGCAGAGTATTTAATATCTTAAGTGGTTAACAAGGCAGTTTTTTCTTGAATAAAATAATAAAAAACCAGGTTTTCGAGGGAAATGAAGGCTTGCAACCAAACAAGAATAAACATAATATAGAATCCAAGATGAGAATAGTGCAAGGGAGCTAAAGCCCAGAATGAAATAAAACTGAAGAGGAAACATCAAAGGAGACTGGCAGGTTCAAAGGAAGATAATAAATAGGGAATGCAAGGGAAGGGCTCAGCACTGCAATGGATGGGATGATGTTAAAAATCCCTTAGAGTTCTTAAGCTCCATGAGGCAGAAAACCTGTATCACTGTTACCTTTGTACACCCAGCAGCCAGCACAGAGTGTAACACAGGTAAGACATCCCACCAAACTTACTTAAACCAAGTTAACACAGTAAGAAGTCAATTCTTTAACTCCTGCTTAACTGTCTTTTCTGTAGGGACAAAACATTTTCAGAACGGAAAATGTGTAATCAACAGCATAAATGAAGAAACTGAAATTGCTACACTTGATGACAAAATTAAAAGGGACATTTTTTAGTATAAGAAAGTATTTGCTAATGATAGATGCAGAAGGCAGATACGGGGGACTCTTCAACCGACCTGTGCACTAGGAGAACTGGGTGGAGCCATGAGAATTTCGCACCTTGGGCAGGAGGGAGGAGCCTGGGCTCTTCAGCTCTCAGGTGTGTTGGCCTGGGAGCAATCTGTGAAGCGGGAATCTCTTAGCAGGATCCCCCCCTCGCTTTGATGAAATTTTATTTTTTCCTTTTTGTCCAATGAATTCCATTCCCCACAAAATTCAATGTGTCCGCATGCCTAAATTTTCCTGGTCCTGACACAAGAACCCAGATTTAGCTGACCTAAGGAGCAAAATTCTGCAACACTAACAACTCAGGTGGCCTTAAAGTGCATACAAGTGTCTTAAGAGGTAACAAATGCCATTATCAAACTTATTATTAATAAAATTTCCTTTTCCAGAATTCATGTAACTATTTTGGATTAATAACATATCACTGCATCAACTTTTCTGTAGCTTATTACATATCATGACTATCACACGTGACTAAACGGGAAAACTGGAAAACGATATATTCCTTATTCCTTTTGTTCCTAAAAATTATGTAAAATTTCACCAAACACCTTTCTTGCCTCAAGCTATTTTGTACATATACTGCTTAAAAACAATAAAAGTAATTAAAATTACAAGTTTTCTTCCTTGTACAGCATCCTAAATCCAAGGTGTTAATGTTTCTTTAAATATCCATTAACCATTATCCAAATATTCTAAGATAAAGCACATATTTTATCACAATGGAAACTGAAGTACTAGTTCACTTACAGAATCTGTGAAGACACAACAAAATACTAATCAACTCCTACTCAGTCAGGGCTTGGGGTGTGAGGATGTGTGTGTGAAGAAGGCACATGTAAAATAAAGTATCAGAGTTGGGAAAAAAAAATAAGCAAATGAACAGTATCTTAGATCTTCGTGGGAAAAAAGATACCAAAGAAAAAGTTAACATGGGAGTCAATGTTGAGAAAGACAAGAGAACTTTTATAATTATGAACTTTATTTACTATGCCAACATTTTCAGGAGAGACTTTACATCTGTTTTTTAGAATTCATTTTACAGGCAAATTCTAATATACAGTTTGTACTCCGAACTGACTTTTAAAATCAATGGGAAAAACAATATTGCAGACATTATTTTTGCTCTTTGTTAGTAATGACTTAGAGACCTTAAATTCTTAGGGTATTATTTTGTTAAGTAAATGCTTTAGCAAGGAGAAAGTGGGTAAGCTTATTCCCAACAAGATTAAAACATATATCTTCAGTTAATGACATAGCTGTAGATTGGCGCCCACCATCAGAATCATTTATCCAAAAGAATTCTTTCAAATTGCTGCAGCAAAAAACTTAAAGAGAGATGTGAAAGATGATTAGAAAATAGAATTCAAGCATCAGAATTTAAAAAGTAACAAGGCCATCATCTCCAATGAAGAACATCAGGTATCACACATCTATAATTAATTTTCGAATGTGTGCATAAGCATGCAAACATAACCAATGTTTCCTAAATATAGGAAATATAACCAAACTAATTTAAAAACACAAAAACTACTGCGTAAGATGGAGAGTAAACTGAAATGGTGCTGCAGTCTTATTAATCTTAATTGCAAGCCTATTTGGTGATTTCAAAGTACATCCCCAGTGCCCTAGAGGCCAGGAAACCAGTATGACAACCCTGCTCAGAAACCAAGAGTGCACCTCAGTGTCTGTAACACCATTTACACTACAGGAACATTTGGAAGCGACAGCTGTAGAAGGGACACGCTCTGTGATGCACTGAGAAAAAGTAAGTAAAATACTTATCAGGACAATGGAACATTCAATGAAAACTTAGAGCTTTAATGGGAAAAGTGACATGCTGGGAATATATTTCTGTGAACAGCTGTACTGATATCTTCAAACAGCAACAATTACAAATTTATTTCAATGAACAAAGCCACACCCAATAGGAGGCATTTCGATATTTCAGGCACAACTTCAAGCAATTAAGCTCATTTAAAGTGCAAATCTGATATTTTCTTTCATATTCAGATTTTTACTTGTTAAAGTACTTAGTAAATTCCCTAATATCTATATAAATACAATGAACAGTAGCCTATATGCCTGAAAATATTGCACAAATAAAAATGAGACTCCAAAAAAAAATGCAAGATGGTCTGTTATTAGAAACAGTCTAAATGACATAACTCTATAATCGTTTAATGCCTTTAAATCATCTGCACCTGTACTAATAAACTCCTTAGGTCAAACTTTTCTTTTAAAAATTTGATATGCATCCCATTAATAGCCAAATATCTAATTCTGCATACTCTACTAATCTCCTCTTTCACAAATGTGAAACTTAACCGACTCCATAAAATTTCTTCCTTGAGACTTAGAATGCACACACTGTAACTATCTTCACTGATATCACTAGAACTAAGATAATAAACGGTTTTGAGTTCCTGTGGAGGAGGATTTGGCACAGAGTTGATTTACATTAACAAAAATGATAAACACAGATCAAGCCAAATCTAAGATGATCTTTGATTATTCAGTGAAGTTACATCCTCACTTCCGTTTTGGACTTAACATTTACTAAGGAGCAGACAAGCATGATATTCTTGCAGTTTTTAAGGAAAACTGCAGGCAAATACTTTATGTCACGCAAGCATCCTAGATTTGTTTTCTCTATTTTATGCTTCATAAATATACTGATGAGTCTATCTTCTAAAAGATTAAGACTCAACAAAGGTACAGAGAAGTTGAGCTAATTGGTTAACATTTCTGCAAATCCATCAGGGAAGGAAAAAATAGAGAAAAATGAAGTAAATATATGGAGGAAAAAATGGAGAAAAATAAATTACTGGAGTCAACATTTGTATGTAATGGACAACAAAGACATTTCCCTTGGACTAGGGGGTTAAAATTTAGGACTTTTCCCTTACGGATAAGGTCAACTTGTAAATAATGTTTCATAAGGGTCTAAACCAAATTCTAAATAAACAAAAACCACTAAGTCTGGTACATTTTACTTTAGAGAAATATAGTATGATTCACATATTTGCAATATGTGAGAACGGTTTTATTTCTCCTTCAAAAAGACAGACCATGTATGCCCACTTACAACTGCAGCCCATTATGGGTCATCTCCATGAACAAGCAAGTGCTTTGCTGATTTGCCTGACTCTAACAGTATCTGGACTATGTGAGCAACATTTGGAACTTCACTGCTTCTCCATCAGAAGTGCTGGCATATGAATGTATAATAACAGATTTGTTTTGCTCACCTGCTACCAAATCCAAGAATGGTTCCCATCCAGTGAATGACAAATTCTTCTAATAGGTAAGGGAATAATGGGTCAAATCAGTAGCAAACACTTCTTTCAAATTTCTACTAAAAGACTTGCTGTTGCTTTTCTTATAAAGGGGCAATTTCATCAACACACATCTTTTAAAGGAATCTCTAGAAATTTCAGTGACTTTTTGGCCATAATCCTGTTTGATACATTTTTGGTGAGCTGTTCAAACCTTCACTTTGTAAGGTTACCTATCTGAAAGATATTAACTCATTTAAAAAGCAGCTGCAGGTGAACAACCTAAAGATGACATGATTTCGGAGAAGGGGAAGGCAGATTTACTGAACTGACAAGTGGCCAAAGCATGATTAGGTTTGTGCACGTGGTCGCGTGGAGGTTCCACACCTACCTTCTACAAGAGCATTAAAATAAATAAGAATATTGTCTTTGAAATACCCTCCAGCACCTTTTTAATAAAACAAAATTTTCCATCTTCAATTCTATTTTCTTCCCAAATCTACCTTCAAAAAATTGATTTTCAAAATACACCACAGACGATGCAAGCGGATCATCTGAGGTCAGGAGTTCGAGACCAGCCTGACCAACAAGGTGAAACCCCATCTCTACTAAAAATACTAAAAAATTAGCCAGGCGTGGTGGTGCATGCTTTATAGTCCCAGCTACTCGGGAGGCTGAGGCAGAAGAATCGCCTGAACCTGTGAGGCAGAGGTTGCAGTGAGCCAAGATTGTACCACTGCACTCCAGTCTACGTGATGGAGCAAAACTCCGTCTCAAAAAACAAACAAAAAACCAAAAACCACAGAAAAGGGAAACCTAGGAAATTCAGAAGGGAAAAAAATATTACGAACTCCAGCTTTCTCAAGATAGTCTTAAATGTGTTATTTTTCTCAAAATATTTTAACTTGTTTTGCTATAGAAAATACTTTAAAATCCCTATATATGGGATATTTATATCCCATCAAAGTTTTGTGCAAATGTTTCAAGTCCATTATTTCAGTCTTCAGATAGTAGTAGAAAATCAATAAATATAAATATTACAATTAAAGACATAATTTAAAATATATGCTGTGGAAACTTAAAATGGCTATCATGGATCCATAAGCCTATAGGGTTCAAAACTGAATTACCAGCAAAACTCTAGTACCAACATAAGTTACAAATGAATACATCTTTAGGTACAGGTTTCAAGATGTATCTCAAGCTCCTAAATTTACCCAGTAACAAATACAAACATAAATGGTATGTGTGTGTATATGTGCATGTGTGTGTGTATATGTGCATGTATGTGTGTGCATGCACATGTGCATGTGTTTGTAAAACAAGATGTAAAGCAATACATAACTGATTTATATGTAATAAGAAGCATTTTCAGCCTGGGGAATCTGTCTGGAAAATGAATAAATAATATTAGCTTGCTGACCCTGGCAAGGAAAAACAAAATTTACATAGACTTTCCATTAAAAGCCTAATCTCCTTTATTCATCACAAAGCTTTTGCATAGACCTTTTAAATATACAAAACACTGGCCAGAACTCTGCTTACAGATTATCATCCTCCATTATCACTGTATATTTAGTTAAAATAGTAGCCATATTCACAGGAGAGACAAGTGAAAAGGGGTGAGGTTCTGACAACGACAATAAATACAGACCTTAACAGGACTAAACCAGCAAAGCACACTTCTTGCCTACTCAGTAAAATATGAATTTTCTGATGTGGAGAGGGATGGATAACATGATTCGGGCCTTTGGCAGGCCTCTGAAATGGGTAAGCAAACTTTTGTGTTTACCTGAGATAATTATGCTCAAATGGCATGTACTTCAACCAGGATATAAAATGGAAGAGCCAAACTAGTAGAAGCTTCTACATTTTAATTTAAGATTTGCAGGCTTTAAATGGAACCTCCACCATGGTAGCAAGCTACACATAAAGCTATTACAGAACAGATTGTTTTTAAGGAACAAATTGGCAGGTGATGGCTATGTACTTAATGTATCTTTGGTTTAGGAAGACGAGAATATCGATTAGAGGCCAAACAATCCCCAGAATGCAAATTGCCATTTGGATTCTGCATGATTTCTTTTCGTTGTGTTAGTGGCCTTGGGATGCTTGTCTTGGCCTGGAAACTTTGAGGCTCTAGTTGGGGGTTGTTTGTTTGTTTCTGTTTGAAAGAGCCTGAGGGGGGGCGGAGCTTAGATGCTTTCAGATTCTGATTATTTGAAAGATTTGTTTGACTAGATGTTGGCTGAAGTTTTGCTGAATTACATGTTGTGATTATTGGTGACTTTTTACAAGTGGGAGTCCTACTTGGAGATGATTCAGAAACTGGAGGCGGTACCAAAGAACTCAATACGGATGGCTTTAAAAGCTGCAAGGACTTGGGCTGAGACATACAGCCCACTGATGGAGACTGATTTCTTCCAACTCTCTTAGCCTGGTCTACTGTACTTGACTGGGGAAGTGTCTGAAGAGAAGAGGGTATAAACTGCATGTCACTAATTTGATTATTTGCCAAATGATAAGGCTCTTGAGCATTTACAGTCATGTTTAAGTTTGCTTCAGAGGGTGTACTCTTAGCCGCATCCATTAATTGTGGGCTTGATGAAAAAGACTGGTCTTCCGAACCATAGTTGCTTTCTTGTTGCAAGATGTGTGTAAAGCTTTCTTCCAGATGTGCAACGCCCTGACGCGTGTCTTGGATTGAGGATTCACTTTGGGCCTCGGTATGTTGCGGCTTTATTAGTTTTCCCTGGGTGTGGTCTGTGGGTCTGGGAAGGCTGCTGGAAGGCTGTAGTACTTGAGGCTGTTAAAATTAAAAACAACATTAGCAATAAGTTATCTTAGAACTTCCACCCAGATTTAATACAAATACCAATTAAGCTGTGTTGGTACTTATTATGGCTTTAATATGGAAAATACGTGGAGTTTCTTTTAATTAAAAAATGAACTGCAATATTCAAGCAAATTAGACACAAACAAGAGTGATAATGCAAACAAAAAATGATACAGGCAGTAAACACTGAACAAGATCCAAAATTAAATTAGAAAAAAACATTAAAGTGCTAATTTATTATAGAAAAATTCCTGCCATAATAGATTCATTGGGTATTTTAAACCTTAGAGCTCGGCAGAATGATTCCACAGTTTTTGATTTAACCTCCACAAAGCATTCAGATGTTAACTGTGACCTTCAGAATATTGCTCATATTAAAGTTAAAAAAAAAGTTGCACACCACGTTAACAAGTGTTGTACTTCTGTCAAGACTGAAAAGCACCAGCAGATAGACAATATTTAGAATACTATATTCTCAGTTGATGTTAAATTCTATTCATTTAACAAATATAGGTCAATACATTTAGCTAATGCTAACCTACTTTTAATATTCTTGTTGAAAAGTTTGCAAATAAAATGTTTCAGAGTTTACTTGTTCTGTCTCATTGCTATTATGGCTGACATGTGAAAAAATAGATCTACCCTGACTAAAAGTAAACATTCATTTACTTAAATTTAGAATAATCAGCCTTTTAAATAATGGCTCAGAGTAAAACAAATTTGAAGTTGCCTCTAACTGGAACTAAAGCACAGAAGCGTATGACGACAAAGTTCTTACGGTCTATATGCCTCACATGTACTTCCCTGAAGCTCACTGTGTAGTGGTTTCAAAAAAAAAATTAGAGGAACAGTGCAATTTCCACGATTTCGGGGTATCCAGTAAAAAATTCAAATCTTAAAGTTATCTTTCAATGGCCCAAATAGTTAAAATACATGGGGCAGGGCCTACTGGGCCTGTTCTGATACAGGAGCATCTGCTACAAATGCATAATTTCTCTCTCAATTTCTCTTCCCCCCTACCCCATTGCCCCCCCGCCCCCCTACCCTTTAAATAGTGTGGGCTAAAAGTCAAAAGAGTCTGGCAAAAGGCTTTACAACGTGAACTTCAAAGGACTATTTCTCACTAGTAACTTTTTTTTACTTTGCTAGTCCACAAATAAATCTACATAGTATGGATAATTTCCCCAATAGAAGGGGTGGATCTATTTATACTGCATCATTTGTGTTTTTTCACTTCTTTCACCTCCCTGACCAGCACTGGACAATGACTGCCCAGGATCAGCAGCCAGGAATTAGATTATGGCTGGATTGAGAGTGACTGAGGGCAAGGCTCATCAACTCATGGAGGATGGTTGGCTATGATGGCATATGGCTGACTTGCTATTAAAAAAAATGAAGACAGTGACTATTCAAAATTTGAAATATGTCACATCAAATCATATTGCAGAATGTTTGAAATAAATAAGCCATCTCAATTGCTGTCTCAAGCTAAATATCTCAGACTTTAAAGTCACTGGGTATTTCCACAGTATATCAACACAAAAATGAATGAACTGTTCCGCAAAACCGAAGATACTAAAATCACCACATAATTAACTCAACAGATTCTCCCTGGGGTTCCCTAGATAAAAATGACTACAGCAAAGCGATCAAAAACCTTGAAAGATTAGTGAAAAAATAGAGCAGGACCATATTAAGCAAACCAAAATCTACCAAAGGGAATAAAAAGTAAAAAAGTAATCAGGAAGGAGGCACTATCAATTGGTTGAACGGGAATTTGTTTTCCCTTTTCACCTTCAAACATGATAAGATATTCTAGTTCCAAGCTAAAAATCTGAAAGCAATTTGAGACTTTTGAAAATATCAGTGATAATTTAAAAATGGACTTTACTGTAATATGTCTATTGCCACTAAGAAAAAAGGTATAAATGTGCTATCAGTGAAAAGCATAAAAAGAGATGATTTTTCAGTTAAGACAGGAATTAACTGGTTATTCAGACAACCAACCTCCAGAAATGTCCAGGTAAGGGCCATTGTGAACTATAAATTTGTACTATTTTGTACTCACCACTGGTACTGTTTTGATTACTCATAGTACCCAACTGACCACTGCTTAGTGGTTTCTCTAATAAATGGAAATACAGCAGAGTCAAAAAGACATGCTACTTGTGTTAAATGCAATAAAACTTCATATCAAATATTAATGAATTAGAAAACAGTTTTTAAAGAATAACAAAATGTTGAGTCAACTGAGAGGAATGTAACAGTTATATAAATAAAGGTCTAACCTACTAGACACTACTAATTAATTACATAATTAGTGGTTTCTATATGCTAAATAACATAAATTTTGTATTTTTATTAAAAATTAATTTTGGTGGCATAATATAATTTCCCTATTCCAAAATCAATGTCTTGTTTTATTATTTATTTGGTAACTATAGTTTGGAAAATCAGTTCCACTACTGTAAAACAAAAAGTCTACTTCATGAGGAATAAGAAACACCTATAATGTGAGGAACAAGGAAACAACTTGCTCCTGATATGTGGAAGACTACATGGAAGTGGTTATCCACTAAGGACTGGATTGACGCTAATTACACTTACCAGCAAGTTGAACAAGCTACCTCTTAAGCACTAACAAGCAAAGCAGAGATGTATTCTGATGGCTTGTTGCTACAGTTTCCCCAAATTCTAAACAATCAACTGTTTTAATATAAATGCAAGATGTTAATTCATCTTGCCCACATCCACTACTGCTTCTATGGCCATTAAAAAGACGCCCTCAGACATTTTTACAATGTAAATATAAAAAGAAAGATCCCTCATCCTCTTGAATGATAAGAGAAATAGGAATGAATATAAAAAACTATAAACTTTTTTTTTTTTTTTGAGACGGAGTCTTACTCTGTTGCCAGGCTGGAGAGCAGTGGCGTGATCTTGGCTCACTGCAACCTCTGCCTCCCGGGTTCAAGTATTCCCCTGCCTCAGCCTCCCGAGTAGCCAGGACTACAGGTTCGCACCACCATGCCTGGCTAATTTTTTTTAATTTTTAGTTGAGATGGGGTTTTACCATGTTGGCCAGGATGGTCTTGATCTTCTGACCTCGTGATACACCCGCCTCGGCCTCCCAAAGTGCTGGGATTACAGGCATGGGCCACCGCACCTGGCCCATTTTTAAAATGTTTATTATGTATCATGTACTGTAATAGAAGGGAGAAAATCTGGAGCTGAACATAACTTTGTTCCTGTGTTTGAGGAGCTCAGTGAGGGAGACAATAAGATAAAGGAATGATGAGACCATGTCTCAAGCATAACAACATATGGGAACAAAAAGAAAACATGCCTGCCTGGAGAGGTCACAGAAGGCATTCCTGAATGGCAAACAATCTGCCCTGAGTTTTAATAGGGTGAATAGGAGTTAAGTAAACAAGAAGGGAAGAATATTCTGTGTAATGAGCTAGTACATGCCAAACACAGAGGTAAAAAAGAAAATGGCATGATCTGGTCACTTCAAATTATAGACTGAATTTGAAAAGACAGTGCAAAAGCATAGCTAAGGGTCAGCTCCTAGGGTACTTGTGTCAGGCTAAGTAGCTCTGACTTTGTGTTGTAGATGATGGGAGATGTGGATGAATTTTAAGCAGAGGAATCCCAATATCCAATGTGTGTGTTTTAGAATGATCACTCTAGTGCAACTAGGGAGGAATGTAACCAGTGGGGATGAAACTGTCAGAAAAGCCATATAGTAAGCTATTTAGCAAAAATCTCTAAGATCTGAAGGTGGGACAGGCAAGATGAGTACTGGCTTGTATCCGAAAAAGGCCTCTGGGGAGCTGTCTACCAATCCATGGATTTCATAGCCTCAGCAGCCCACGAAACCTAGAGGGCAAAAGGAATCCCCCCACTACTGGAGGGACTTCAGGAAAGATCCCATATCTTAACTACTCCCTATAGTCACGAATGAGTAAAACTTTAATCCTGAAACTTGTGCAGGGGTTGGTTAGTGAAGCATCAAAATGAGGACCTATCCCCAGGCTTACAGAGCTAAGTGCCTCTAATTGAACTCAGCAACTTCAAGTCTTACTTTAGTTAGATACGTAAACTTCAGCACACCATTCTGATAATTCTCAAAGAGTTCCATGTGTCAAGGTCAAGAATGTCAGCAACAGGCACTACTGGGTGATTGTGCAAAGGCTTCATAGACATCTTTAATGATAATCATAAATGTCTATTTTAGGCTGCTTTACAAAGATAACCAGAGACTGGGAGCTCCTTACAGGCATGTACCATGTACCATTTTTCATTATAGTTTGTATTTCTAATACTTGGCACAAAGTAGGGATGAAATACGTATTTGCTAGATAAATGAATAAGTGAACATTAGCAGTATATTCAAGAATTACTTATTTGGCCAAGAATTATCAAAGTGATACTTTTTTATTAGGCCAATGATGAAGCACTAATAAATAAAAACTAGTTTAAAAAAATAAACACTGATGAAAAATATATCGAATAGGAAAAACCTATTGTTCCCTCCAATAAGTCTGTGGTTAGCTTAATGATTCATGTTTAGAAGGACAGCAGGAAATACTGACTGCATGTTAAACACAAGTACCTCTCATAATGACCTTTTAAAAGCTTAGCCACCAAATGTTTTCTATCTGAAGACTAGAAATGTTGGGAAAGTGTCTTAACAAGCATATCAGCTATTTTCCGTTTCTAATTCTAATAATTAAATATGATTACATATGTAAAACATTTAGCATAGGACTTCCTAGCACATAGTATGTGCTCAATAAATTTCATCTATGATTATTAAAGGATATAAGAATGATGAGTTCAAGCCATAGCTCTTTTGTAACTGGGTCTTCAAAATAAAAGCAAGTTCTTTGGCAATATAATAATAAACTAGAATATGAGGTTTCAAGGCTTCAAATACATAGTTCAATAATGTCAATATTATTTAAATGTTTTGAATCTGCATAAAGTATATTTGTTATGACACAGAAGTCAAGGATTTTTAACTGCCTTCCTGGAGATAATAACCAGAGCAAAGACATGCAAGTTTAGAGAGAACTTTACAATGGCTCTACAAAGGAAGCAGTACAACACAGTATTGAATCATTTAGCTTTTAGAATCAGACTGATCTGAGTTTGAATCCTGGATCTATCACTTATAGATCTATCACTGATAGATCTATCACTGATAGGTGAGATTGTGGGTAAATATAATCCCACTATCCTAAAATGGAATTTCATAATTTACAAAATGAGGGTAGTATCAGTATATATACTTCATGGAATTGTTGCACATAATAACCAGTAACAGTACAATGCCTGATACATAAATACCTGAGAAATGTTATACTCTGGGCTCTTAGAGAGCAGTGTTCCCTTCTTTCCAATGGTATAGATCCAAACTCTTGAGTTTGCATGCATGATCTCTAGTTATCATGAGACCCCTAGGTGAAAAATACTGTTCTTTTCCTTCTATAAATGAGTAAAGTGGGGTTAAAAAAAAGTTAACATGTTCAAATTCAAACATTCTGGCAAATGGCAAAGCCAGAATTTGGACCATCAGATAATTTCTTAAAATGCAGCCCTAAAATTTAACATTCTGTGCTATTTGGTTAGTTCTGATGAGTTCACAGGCTTTCAGAATATGCAATATAACCAGATGATTATTTTAATATATTTTAAAACACTATAGGCAGATGCAATACCAATATTAAGGAACTAACTTTCCTGGATAATATCCTATTTCCTTCTTAGATGATCTAGCCTCACAGGATAACTTTCAGACACTAAACTCAAGCTACACAGTGAAGCAGTATTTCTGGAAAGAGGTGGTGATTCCACAGTGATCCACTGGGGGAAACATAATGAACATGTAAAAAGGCAAAGTAGCACCCATCAATGAACAAACCAGTTCACCTTTAATGTTTTACAACATTTCAAAGATCTACAGCATTAGCTTACGGAAAAGCATTCATGCCAGTTTTCATAAGCAGTCTTGTTCTAGGGTTATTAGCAAAAGATGGCAGCTAAAACATCAACTCCTGATTGAGTGAAAAATATGTCAAAGTGTACAAAGAAGAAAGCAGGAAATGTTCTAAAGTATAATAATGCTACTGCATAACAGACATAAGATTTACTTAATTTTTTTCCTGGGTACATACAGATTTGTTGTTGTTATTAAATACATTTTAACCATAAAAGGGAAAGTGAAAATAGAGCCATCTGTAACATGCCTGTACATTCATGCAGGCTCTGACATGCATCATGCAAACTGGAAAAAAAAAAAACAACAATCAAAAAGTGGTTATGAGGAAGGTGGTAGGAAAAAATCCGAAATTGTACTATACCACGCTTTGTCAGAGAAGTAATGGACTAACTTCTCAACTCCTTGCCAATGGCATAATGGGAGAGCAGAGACAAGAAAAAGACAGGACAATGGCATCAGAGACCACACACAACACCAAGGATTGCCATGACTGGGTGGCAGCCACAAATATTTGCTTTGCTATTGTGATGTTTTCCTAGGCATTATTCATTATTTCATTTAATATATTTGTGCATAACAAAAACATTTAATAGATTTATACTTTCTTATTAAAGTAATTTGCAAGTTAGTACAAATGCTCATAACCACAGAAAGGCATATGCACAACTTCTCACACTTAAGAGGGATCACTTGAAGACTCTTACCAAATAAAATATTGAAAATAATTCTGGTAAACTTTAATATTCATACTCCACAAAGACCTAAAAAGGTCTAGTCCCACGTAACTCCTTATGAAAAGGTAGAAATTAAATTTTAAATAATTTCAAGCTCTTGGAAGTTATAAAATTAAATAAGATTCAGTATGTGTTAGTTTAGCTTTATTACTGTCACTGCATTAAAGACCAGTAAAGGTATAATCTGATCTTAACCTATGATACAAATTATAAGTGAGGTTCTGCACATCAGTATAGAGATGAAAGACTTAACTGCATCCCTAATACTGTATTACAACCAGATTTTAAAGACTTTTCTTTAGAGATCACAAGAAGCCAATCACAGCTTCTAGTGCTTTTTGGGAATCAGGAATGCTCTTATTCTTCTGTATCTCACTATTATCTCAGAATGCTGCCTCTAGACCTCAGAAAATTTAGACGATAGCAGATTGATAATATAAATTATTTACAAACAATTTCGGAAATAAAGAGTTCAATGGCTTTTCTAAGTTGATGACCAGTTAACTTTTAATTTTTTTAAGTATCAAAGTGATTAAGAGGAATTTAATAATAGAGGCACAATCGCTGTGAGATGATTAATTTTGTGTGTCTATATCTCAAAGACACAGAATCTATTAGCATCTACCTCTCAGATGATGCATAGTAGTTCAGGGGAAAAAAACCTAAATTGAATCATAATAGTACAATTCCATTGATGTGACCAATAGACACAGTATATTTATCCAGAGTACAAGAATACTGCAAGCATTACAGTACAGAAACAAAGACTGGCTAAAAAAAAAATAAATCCCACAAGCTGCAAAGCAGATTGTAATAAAACGCTTTATAGAGAAAACACTAATTGTTGCATTTCTCATAATTGCAAGAAACTAAACCATGCCTATATTTGTGGAAGGCCTATTGGACCATGAGTTAGATGCACATTTCTAGTCGATTAATCAATGACTATACTAGATAGTTCCTAATTTCAAGGACTAAGTAACATATTCTATGTTAACTATACTTAAATTAAAAATGAGCATACACAAAATTGAATTAGTAAAGTGTTTTTACTGAGTTACTCTAGCTTGTATTCCACTCAAAAATATTTTATTTTTATGAAAAGTCATCCCAGAGCTAACTTCTAAGGAGGCTGAAGCTATTCCTATGCACACATTGGAGTCAATCAGATTGAGCCTTGTTAATTTATACCTTACAAGCATATATGACAATTCAACAATTGTCAAATACACATTTGACATATCAAGTGCCCTTAGAAAGTGCATACCCTTTGATTAAGTGGTATCCTTCTAGAAATCTAAGAAAAGAGAGACACTGACATTGATTTATATGCAAAGATAAACTGCTTAGCAATATTCCTCTCTGTAACTAGAAACAACATTAACGCCCAACAGTAGAAAAAAATTAATTTAGAAATATTTGCCATGTTAAAATATGTGTGTGTATATATATAAAATGATACTACGTGAAAAAAGCAGAACAACTGAAAATACACAAATTCAACTTTAAAACATAAAATTTAGAAGACTGAAAGAAAATATACCAAAATGTTTCTTTTAACTCCTCCATAATGAGTTACTACATTACTATTATAAATAGGACAAATGTACATTTTGAAGGAAGAGTCATTGTATTTATAAAAAATATTTAAAGTTCAGATTCTGGAAATAGAATGGAATTTAATTCTGGTTTGTTCACTTACCCTGAGCAAATTACCACCTCGTTTGTTGATTTATTTACGATTTATTTGCATTTTCCTTATTATAAAATTGGAATAATAGCTCTGACTCTGAGTTATTGTGAGAATCAAATAATAATTAAAATGAAATACCTAGAAAAGCATTTAAGACATTAAAAATCTTAGTAAGTATTCAATTTACATTAGTCTTTTCCCCTTTCTTAAAATGCATGGCTAAATTAAAAAATATATACATAAGAGTTTCCTATAGGAATATTTGTGAAAGTGTAATTTTTAAGTAGCTCTTAGAACGATTATCCAGATGTATGAATTTCAGGAGAACAATTCTCCAGGCAAACGGACTAAAAGAATAAGGCTAGTGAATTATTAAAGTGAGACAGTGCAGTCGAGGATAAGCAGGCAATGGCAAAAGTGGGCATTCAGTGAAATCATCATTTTGGCTGAACTGAGGAAAAGGTGACTCTTACAAAGAGTTCATCAGCCACTTAAGCCACTCTATTAATATTCAACAACAAAAATTTTTTCCTGCCATAGACAATTCTTAGGAAGCACCACTTAAAAACAGTATTTCTGCAAAAAAAGCTTTACTATGATTATATACACAAAATCCATGCACATCAAATTACCTAAACTTGTTAGCCTTCATATTTAAAGTCAGTATATTAAAACCTAAATGCTCAGATTTATATGGGCAAAATAGACCAATGTTTTTCTAACTGCAGGTTGCTATCAGCATTTAAAAAAACAGAATAGAGAGAAAAAATGAGAGTATCACATGTTTTAAGAAAAAGTGTTATCTATGAATCTTTTATCTCAATTTTAAATACACATACACACGTGAATCAGGTTGTAAATATATTCTTTCAGTAAGTACGTACTGGGCTGTCATGTAAAATAAATTTATAATCATTGCATATCAAAAATGTTTGTGAAACACCCCCTGAAATTTGTTAGGAGGAAAAGGATGTAAGACAATATAAACTAGTCATTCTTAATGTAATTCTGGTGGACACAACTACTTACTACTATAATATAAACTTACAATAATCAGGCAACACTACATCAAGAAGCTGTCAGTCTATTACGACAAAGATGCATTTAAGTAATTGTTGTTGTTTTAAAACCACTTTTTCCTTTCCCATTAAGTCACTGCATATGGAAAGTAAAGATAAATAGGATTTCTAAATTTCTCAAGCAAGGTACTAAAGAGCAAATTTTAAAAGCTCAGTTGGACACAATAAAGAATAGGTATTATTTCAAAACATACTTTTTGAAAAGTCAAGTATTCTTCCTGTAAGTACATGCTCTGGCAAGAAATGCTATTTGGAATTACCAGTAAGGCTTTCTACTTGTCAAAGGCAATTATTTTTATTAAATTTTTCCTACTCTGAGGTAGGTTATTTATCATTCCCAATTTTAACACAGTTGGGAAATTAGAGTAGAAAGACTACACCAATGCCAGTTAAGTGAATCTACAAAAGCCCAAGTCCCTACTAACAGCAGGAAAGACCTTTATATGTCTAAATGTAGATATTTTCTGCTAACCTAGAGAAAATTTAATTTGAAATAAAAAAGTAAGTATCACGAAGTAGAGACTAGTAATATACTTAAGAAATGTAAGTCAAAATTTCCTGAGAAAGAAAAATAATAAAGACCAGAACCTTCCATTTACTTCTATTTTCCTACATTCTTAAACGCAGTACGAACATTGCTGGCCAGGACAGCTTTCTAGAGTAACGAGGGCTAACTATTCCCTGTAAACATTAATTATCTCACTCTGCATATTTGGAATGAACAACATTTTCATACTAGAAGGTCTACTATACTCCTGTAACTTAAAAACAACAGATTGCCCTTACTGAAGACTCACAGCCAAGATTTACCTGGCCTCCCCATTTAGAAGATAAAGGCAGTTGACTCAAGTTGATGTTCAAGAAGTTATCAAAGAACTTTTTAATGAAACATAATGGAGAAATCTCTCAACTATCTTCCATTACTTAAGCACAATTAACCTCTTCAAACGTAAGTACTAGGACCCTCATAATGACTAAATGTGGAGACAACTATCACTGACTACAAGTTTATTGCACGAAAAGATCTATTCCAAAACCCTCTGGAAAACCACTAGATTTATTCTAATAATTTCGTACCTTTATCCTATTTTATCACTAAAAAAAAAAACCCTTTATTAGTAAACTGCTTTAGCTATTCTCAGGGTGAATTCAAAATAGAGTAGTAGTTTAGAGCATATTTCCCCTGTAAAGGAACCTTTCAAGCTCATTAACAGTTATTAAAAGGCTGTGAACCAGCCCTCTGGTCATTACTTCCCACAAACAGGGTCCTATAGTCTCAAAGATCAAGTCCTAGGCCCAGTTCTGTTAGATGCATAGGCTGTGAAAACCTTCTCAGGAACAGACTCCAATATATATATATATATATATTCCTAGATGACAAATACATCCAAACTGTGGAGAACCAAAACTTTCTTTTTGTTAAGACGCAGAGAAAGAAGGTTTGATCTAGAAAAGTTAAAAAAAAAAAAAAAAAAAGGCAGATCTTAATAGTCATGTAGAAATTGTAGGATAGTAGTGCTTCACAGTTGGAAACAAAAAGGAAAGCTCTGGACCCAGGAAAGGCAAAAAAGCACTTGAAAGTGCAGAGCCATTGACTCAAGGAAAAGCCAAGAAAATTCTAAAGCTATACAAATAAACTAATGACATGGGTGTTTCTGAGAAACACGTTTTTAAAAATAAAGCTAAAATTCTATTTGTAATACAGAATAATTAACCCCAAACTTCAATTCCGTATTATAGCTAGCTAAGGAGAAGGAGAAAGGAAGAGGAAAATGGTGAGACCAAAGGAATCGGGCTAAAAGGGAGCTTGAGTAAGTACAAAGGTGGGTGTGCTAATCTGAGGGGAAATCTCAAACCATGCTGTTTCCTAGTTACGAGCCTAACAACACATTATAATTTGTTATATCTGTCCTTTAAAATTTCAGATGAGTTCACTAGCAATTTAGTATATTTCTTTTTGTGCTAGGATTATTTAAATAGAGGAGAAAAGAAAGCAACTTATTTGAGGACCAGAGAAGTAAAAAGGAGGAGTTACTGAGGCGGTAGAAGACAGAAAAGGAAGAGGACGAAAAACTCCTTTTCCCATTGCTTCCACTAAAGAAATGAACTTGCTACTAAATAACATCATATGAAAGCCTATACAAACTATTTTTCTTTAAAACAAAAGTACAGAAGGGAAGGAGAAGTATAGCAGCAAAAAATAAACTTCACGCTTTCTCTGGAATTCAGTTGACACTTCATAATTTTGGCTAATTCAAAAAATAAAATTTTCTTTAAATAAATAAAATTGCTAATTACTTTAAATTTCCTCCTTTTACACCTTTGATACTTCACATTGAAATGGATAATAAAAAAATTGAACGAATCACAAATCTGGATAAATCCTTGGAGAAGGCATAAAAGTATCTCTGATTGACTGTATTTATATTTCTTTTTAATTAATAATAGCTTTTTATGGGTGACTTTTCAAAAAAGATAAAATATAACCAACTTACCAGGCATACCTAAGTACATAAAACAAAATAACCCCCACTGTTTTGGAAAGGAGAGTTAATGTAAACAAAAAATTTAAGGTCAAACAATAACTAAATCATTAGAAATGTTAGTAAACCATGCATATTCCAAAGCCATTTTTTCTGTGCTGTAAAGCTGATAAATTACAAAAACATCTTAGTTGTTTTAAACCACTTTTAGATAAAACAATTAGAAATATCTTTATTTTAGATGACAGTGAAATGCAATCCAAGCCCTTAATTAGGAAATATTTAAAGAAATGTGCAATGGTCTAGTAAGCCTGCTCCCTACACATTATGCATCTGTCCATCATACCACTGTGGATCATATGTACATTTTTAAAAACAATTAGATAACACAATAATTTTTATTCACATATTTCAAGTTTTTCAAAACGCATTAAAGACAGATGCATGTCAGTAGGTCTAGGGTCACTGGCAATAGGTTTAAACAGTATTAGAACGAAATTAACCTCAGATAGCTTCCATTAAGGTTCTAAGTAGAGGTCTGTTTACATGCAGTCAAAGGAAGTGTTAAGAAAGGAGACCACAGAGAGTGCTGCTTTAGCAGATGTCTGCAGAGCACTCAGGATAGAAAAGGAGGTGCTGGGGAGGTACAGGTCATGCATAAGGGAAATACCGTGAAGGGAAAGCCAGAGCAGGATAGGAGTGAGAGACACAGACTCACTCTGTCTGCGGTGCGGTGGAACAGTCCGTGGGATCCCCTGGAAGGAGCCCTGCCAAGGAGAGAAGGAGGGAGCAGAATACCCACCCTGTGCAGAGAGAGATGGGGTAGGGAGGTATAATAAAAAAGGGAACCAAAAAATAGAGAAACCAAAGTCATACTTTGTTTTACTTTTAAATAACACAGAGCAATAGTGTTAACAAGAAGACAGATTTCATTTTTTAAAATACAGGCAGCTCAAATTACTAAAAATACATCATAATCCAAACTTAGCTATTTTAATATTTTTTTAAAAATTATTTTCCTCTAATATTTGTAGTACAATGTAAAAAATAATATATTATTTCTGGTATACATTATATTTACCATCATATGTCTCTTATTAAAGTAGCAGATTCCAGTCTTTTGCAGAAAAGGAAGGAATTTAAAGGGAGAGATAGACTTTAGGTGTTAAACACACAGAAAATGTATCAATTTATGAATCAGGCAATACAAAAAAAATTATCATACAAAAAATTTTATTTCAGCCAGGTATGGTGGCTTACACCTGTAATCCCAGCACTTTGAGAGGCTGAGGAGGGTGAATCACAAGGTCAGGAGTTCAAAACCAGCCTGGACAATATGGTGAAACCCTGTCTCTACTAAAAATACAAAAATTAGCAGGGTGTAATGGTGGGCGCCTGTAATCCCAGCTACTCAGGAGACTGATGCAGGAGAATCGGTTGAAACCGGGAGACGGAGGTTGCAGTGAAGCCGAGAACCCCCACTGGACTCCAGCCTGGGTTACAGAGCAAGACTCCATCCCTCCCAAAAAAATTTTTTAAAAATTTCTTCTTAAATCACAGGTTTTCAGAAGATTAGCAGGTAAAAATAAAGAATGTTAGCTAAAAGTAGAAAACCAACACAACATTTAAAAAGATTTAGGATGTTGTAAGAGTAAAATACTATATAAAGAATGTGATATGCAGGCCACAGGTTACATGTGCATGCTTTTTAATTTGAATAACGTGGCTTTTTAGCTTCACTTATTTTAATCACAGATTATCATAACTAGGATACTTTTGAAATGTCATTTACTTCAATTTCCTCACTTTAGAGATAAAACTTTCCTTAAGAAAGTAACTGTTCAATGTTATACAAAGGGAACCATATTGGGTCTTACATCCCCAGCCTCCTCACTGACTGAAACATATGCACAAATAAAACTAGTGAAACACTCTTAAAATATCATCGAGGAAAATAAGCCTATAAATCATCATACCCAGTTAAATCTGCAAAAGAAATTATATATATTTTTAGACCAATTACAACATAAAAAATGCTGTATTAAAATTACTGATATAGTTTATCAGTGTTTTCAGATCTTACGAATGGTTTCAAATGAAAAATTTTTTCTCACTTTCTGTATCAACATTCTTTGACTCAGGTATAATCAGATACTTCTTTAAATTTAAGGCTGATCCCACATTGTTCAATATAAAGCAGAAACAAGATTCATTTTCTATGTTGATAAAGGAAAAAAAAACCTACAAAAACTAAATTAATCTCTAGAATATTCTAGTAAATACAAATATTATCTTTTGAAATTATTATCCTTTTTTATTTTGCTAATTTAGCAAAAACAGCTTAGAAAATATTGATTAGGGTGATGACCCCAGATGCTCTCCACAGATACTACGACGTGCTGTTCTGCTGTTTGTGAAATGTTTTGGTTCAAAGGCTTTTTACTAAACAAATTCTCAACCGAATCCTCCCCATGCGTTTTGCAGAACCAAGCTTCTACCCACTGTACTACTAAGAAACTTTCAGATGGGAACTTCATAGATATGTTTAAGAAAACAGTCATAGATTCTTTCATCAAAGAGGTACGTTTACCTTTCAAGGTATGTGGAAATAGCACCGCCGTTGGAGTCAGGGAAAACTGTTTTTTTTTCCCTTGGCTCTTTCACAAGCCTTGTAACCTTGAGAAAATTACTGATTTTTGAGCTTCAGTTTCCTCATTTGTCAGAGGCAGAGGTGGGACTGGTTCATCTCGAAGAGCCCCCTATTTCTATATTTTACTTAGTCTTATCTGTCCGCATCTCCACTCCAGTCATTTTATAACCCTATTTTTAATTTTCTAATTCTATTTATATGGCATTTAAAACAATCAACTTTGTATTAAATTGTCTCTCCTGCTATATAATTAATTCCTGAAATAATTTAAGTGAAAGTATCTGTCACAGTAGCTATAACTTGGCAGGAGTTTTAAAAGATATTAAACATCCCATCTTCCACGGCCTAAAACTCCCCCAGCATATAGCAGACACTAAGTAATTATTTACTGATTTAAACAAAATTAAATCAATTTACTGTGTTTATCTAGACATGCATCTGTAGCATCTGTTAATCAAGAAATTTTAAAAACAAAAACAATGATATCTATCTTCATTTCCTCAAGACTAACAGATCATAATCTCTGGCATAGGCCTGAGCATGAGAAGGGAAAGACAACCTTGTATAAATACATAAACAGTGCTGCCAGCTACTCCCAAGAGGCACCCATCTATTAGCTGATCAAACAGCTGTATGCCCCATCTGAGCTTATGCCCAGAAAGACAAAGAATGTGACTCATTTTGTTTCTGCCACCCAAAATGCCTCCTCCACTTCTCTACTCATCTGTCAAAATCCTATCCAGCTCCTTTAAGCTTTTTCAAACCCATTTCCTAAAAGCTTTCCCTGATCCTAAATAAATTACGATCATTCTTGTTTATAAACACCCATAGCAATTGGTGGAATCTTTCTTCCTCTTTTCATTACTTTGATTTGAGTACCTTAAAAATTCTTCTACTAAATGTAACCACCCTGAGAATAATAGCTCTCTAACTTTCCTTCGTGTCAGCTACTTAGCTTCTTGTCAATTTACTTACACAGCGTAGAAATAACATACTTTGATCAGCATTTAATAGAGGGAATTCCAGTTTCAGGAAAAGATGGAGTAGACAAACTTCTCCCTTTTCCTGCTGTCAAGTACAGCTAAAAACCCTGGGCACTATATATAAAACACAATACTCTGAAAAAGTGAGACCAGCTAGGGATCTTGGGACCCAAGGAAAAATACGGTGATTTTCTTTTTGCTTTATGTATCCTAAACTGAGTGGTAGAGAAGCCAGCACCTGGAAATGCCAAAAAACACAAAATTTAAGAAAGCCTGCACTCTCTAGCCAAAGGATCAGGAAAGAGGTAGCCTAGCAATGCAGAAAACTTGTATCCAGTAACATGCCTAACACCACAGAAAAACCTGGGGTCCCGGCCCCCATTCCCATCAGAAAGGGAGGATTGGGGAGTGTAGGCCTCCACCCTTGCATGGCTGTGATGTTTTCTTATGTACTTCTTAAAATACATACAGAAAATATTTAAGACACTTGTAAATGAGGAAAGAAAAGGGACTTGAAGGGACATAAGTTTTCTATATGTAGTAGACAATATATAATTAAACATACATATGTGTGTGTGAAATACAATGCCTAGCGCAACAACTAAAAAATTAATATAAAGAGATAAACTCAAAACACTACATATAAATAAAAATGGAATTATTTAAAAAGTAACTAATATACAGAAAAGAAAAAGAAAACAGAAATAAAGAAAAAAGAAAACAGAAATAAATAAAATGGCAAATTTATGCCCTAACATTAGCAACAATGACATTAAATATAAAGGGCTTAAATACACCCATTAAAAGATTGGTAGAGGAGAGAGATCCAAGATGGCCGATTGACAACAGCTCAGGATTGTAGCTCCCAGTGAAAGCGCAGAGAGCGAGTGGATGCCGCACTTTCAGACGAATTTTTGTTGCCCACAGACTAGGAGATTCCCGGCGGAGGAGCCACACGGGTCGCCAGCGCGACTTTTTTGGCCG